>JAJIBD010035447.1:0-43632 GCA_021461705.1 Cryptotis parvus
TATGACCGAAACCCCAAATATGAACATCTTATGAACATCTTTGTAACTGTATATCTCAGGTGGTATAATCAAATATTTTTTAAAAGTTTAAAAAAATATCCTTCTTGGATCTTGCTGAATAAAGAATTGTGTCTCTATCTATAGTATCTATCATTCTGACTAGAATATGCCTTGAATCCTTTTATTGGGGTCTCTTTTTTTTGTAGTCCAGGTATCTCTATTCTTAAACAAACACCCCTCATGCCATGAATTCATAAGGAATGGGTTCCAGCAGTTCTGGCTCCTTTCCATTGGTTCTTACAAAGTGTGCTTCTCTGGGTGGAGCGGGCTGGCGCTTCAGTTGCACCCAAGTCCCTTTCTCTTTGGCTTCCTTCTTTTTCTGGTCATTTTCCTTCACACGTTTCAGGAAGCTGTCTCGACTCTTAGAGTGCTTAATATGCTCAATACGAACATTAATTCTCTTGGCAAGTATATTTCCCTTGACTTGTTTTGTTAACAACAATGCCAACAGCGTGCTGGGTAACATTGTAGACTCTGCCAGTTTTGCCATGGTAACATTTGTGGGGCATTCCTTTTGACAGTGCCCATTCCCTTTATGTCTACGATATCACCTTTCTTGTAGATCCGCATGTACGTGGCCAAAGGAACAACTCCATGTTTTCTGAAAGGTCTAGAAAACATATAGCGGGTGCCCCTCCTCTTTCCCTTTGTGTTCGTCATTTTTGCTGTTTACTGGGCGATGGCGCTCTTTTTTGCTGGTATCCTTCTAGCATCTTGGATATGGATGTCTGAATCCTTTAGCTCTTGGAACTTTTCATCAAGGAATTCCTATTTCCTTGAAGTTGCCTCCCTGTCCCTCTGGACTCCAATGATTCTTATCTTGTTCCACTTGGATCCATCCTCACTTCCTCTAGCATGGTGCCGATCCAATTTTTAGTCATTTTTCATCTGTTGTATTTCCATGAGTGCTTTTGCAGCTTATCCTCATTCTCACTGATTATGTCTTCCACTACTGTCATTCTACTTTGAGGGTACTCATTTTGTTTTACACTTCATCTACAAAGTCTATTACTGATGAAATTTCTGTTTGTAGCTTTCTTATTTCTGATCTCATTTCCTCCCATATTTTATTGGCTGCTCATTCCACTACTTCATTTATTTTCTCCTATACTTTATTGGACATCCATTCCATTTTTTCATTGAGCTCATTAAACATCCTCATCATGTCCTCTCTGAATTCCTTCTCAGAGAGATCATGAATGTGGGTATTCCTAAGCTGTTGTTTCAGGGATGTTTTCTTCTTCTATCTTTCAAGGAGAGCATCTGCTTTGAGTCACAATGTTGCTGTGGTGGCCTGGAGGTGGAATCTTCTGGAGCAGCTTCTCTCTCACTGCCAGACAGGTCTATGTAAATGTCAGCTTTTCTGTGTTTTAGGAATATGTTGTACTGTTTAGAGATATGTTGTCAATGTGGTTAGAGTAGTCTGCTATTGTGAGATCCAATAACAGAGTCCAAAGTGTTGGTCCACAGTGCTGGCGTGGATGTGGGGAAAAAGGGACCCTCATCCACTGTTGGTCGGAGTGCCAACTGGTCCAGCCCTTTTGGAAAACAATATGGGCATTCCTCCAAAAGCTAGATATTGAGCTCCCATTTGATCCAGCAATAGCACTCCTGGGAATATACCTAGAGACCGAAAAACACATAGCAGAAACACTATCTGTACTTCTTTATTCATCTCTACGCTATTCACTATAGCTAGAATCTGGAAACAACCTAAATGCCCGAGAACAGAGGACTGGTTAAAGAAACTGTGGTTCATCTACACTATGGAATATTATGCAGCTGTTAGAAAAGACAAAATTATGAAATTTACCTGCAAATGGATGGACATGGAGACTATCATGCTGAGTGAAATTAGTCAGAAGGAAAAGGACAGATATAGAATGACTTCATTCATTAATAGGATATAAATAGATACCAATGTTTTACTAAATATGGGAAATGGTAATGGCAGATTAAAACTCACCATTGAATATACACAAAGAGACTTAAGTGATAAACTCTAAATATCTGCAGGGCTAGCCACAATGTGTAAAATAAGAGGGAGAGAGATGCTGAGACAGAGAGAGAGAGAGAAAGAGAGTAAATGAGGCTACCTGCTATTGAGGCAGCCTGGGGGGTGGGTGGGAGTGGGGTGGGGTACATTGGTGGTTGAAATGGGGCACTGGTGGAGGGATGGGAGCTGGAATACTGTATTACCAAGAACCAATTATGAACACGCTTTGTAACTCTATGTCTCAAAGTGGTATAATAAAAAAAAATTTTAAAGTTTTGATTCAATGCAATATGGAAAGGGAGGATTGACTTGCGGCCATGTGATTGGCAGCCACCATGAAATCCCATTCCCACATGTGCTACCTGGACAGGCGGGGCGCTATGGGAGGAACCAAGATCTCTGGTGCTGTCTCTGGGTGTATGCTTAGGATGCTGGTTATCATAGTCTCTAGCTTCTGTCCCTAAGCCTAAAAGCCGTGTTCATCTCTATTTCTCATTGTTGTTTTGATTTCTCTCCCTGATGATTAGTGATGAAGACCATTTTTTCATATGCATTTTGTCCATTTGAGTTTCTTCTCTTGAGGAAGTTTCTGTTCATTTCTCTTCTTCCCATTTTTTATGGGGTTGGATGTTTTTTTTTCTTATAAAGACCTCCACTCGTTGGTGGTGGGAGATGGGCACTGGTGGCGGGATGGGTGCTGGAACACTGTATGACCAAAAACCCAAATATGAACTTTTTAATTGTATATCTTTGTAACTGTAAAAATAAAAAAAAAATTATAAAAAAAAAATAAATAAAAGAAGATATGCGGAAATGGAAAAAAAATAAATAAAGACCTCCACAACAGACCTGCCTGAATCCATAAGCTTCATGGAAGAAAGCATTGGCAAAACCCTGCACAACATTGAAGCTAAAGGCATCTTCAAAGATGAAACACCACTGACTAAGCAAGTGAAAACAAAGATAAACAAATTGGGCTACATGAAACTTGGAAGCTTCTGCACTTCAAGTGGAATGATGACCAAGATACAAAAGATAGCCCAAATATTGGGAAAGGATATTTACCCAATTTTCATCTGATAAAGGGTTAGTATCCAAGTTATATAAAACACTGGTAGAATGTTACATTTCTTAAACTTTTCAATCTTTTACAATGAGTTTCATTCACATAGCATTTATTCTGCCTCTCCAATCTAGCTGCTCTTCACTTCTGGAGAATAATATGGAGTGCTTGGAGTAGTATCTAACCTTTTATGGATTCTTCATAGAACTATCCCTTAACAGTTAAATGGATAACTTCACATATCATCTTAAAGTTCCTTTAGCAAGAGCAAATCAGGATGTATTCTGACCAATCTATTGCCCCTTTCCCATAGGCATCCAGTTCTTTGTGGTAGCTATCTTGATAGAATTTAAACTAATAACATTTTATTTTGACATGTGTGGTTCATAACAATGATATCATACTTCTCTAGCCTGGCAAACTTCTAGAATGTAAATCTCAACATGCTCTTTGTTGTTGGCTTCTTAAGAAGGTGTGATCCATTAACTGAACATTTTTAGGCAGAATCCAGATAAACTCTCAGAGGTTCCAACTGGGCTTTTTATTTCTGATTTGAAGCAAAAATAGACTCTTGACATACCTTTCTTCTCATATCCTTTCCCATTTTTGACCTTTACTCTCTAATTAAGGGCTTACATAACCAGTTTTTCTTATCATAGTCTTTGAAACAGCAGTAATATACAAACCTTGAAATATCATTGTCATTAAATGAAGAGAATGGAGAAAAGTGCAAATTGGAGCACAATCTGCAAAGTTTAGACATAGGGAACTGTTTACCAAAACCATAGTTTTGTAATAAATAGTTACATGGGAGACAGTAAACTAAAAAAAGAAACTGGAGAGATGCATGGACTTAGTTATAATCATACTTCAAATATGTTATTTGAGGTACGATTAAAACTTTAAATGGGATGCATGTACTTAGTTTTAATTGCACTTCAAATATATTATTTATAAAAATGTTATAAAATAATTACACGGTTTAAACACTGGATACTAGATGATGATAAGCAAATAAAGCTAATATTTCCCAAATGATAGTGGTATTGTGAATGTATTAGACATTGAATAATTCTTACCTGTTAGTGATGTGTAATAAGGTATTAATAGGTGAATAGATACGATATCTGTATTTTGTTCCAATATAATAGGTGAATAGGTATGAATTTGTATTTGTTGTGGAGAGAGGAGAAAAATGAAATAAGACTGAAAATATGAAGCCAAGACAGACACTAAAATTTATTATTCTGTCTACTTCTATAAATGCCTAGAATTTTTCATAAAACTAAAAGGAAAACATTGCTTAATTGTCAGTTTCCTTTGAATTGTGACATTGGTTATCTTGATGCCTCAATTAAATACTCACATAACAATCTTTATGTAATGCACTATGCATGTCTTTATGACTAATTCATGGGTTGTCTGACATCCAACTTGCTTTCTATCACACTGCATATCCTTTCCTTAGAATTCAATCCTGAAAATCCCAGTTAATTTATATCTTCCCTAGACCTTCAAAAAAGTGTTTTTTTAATATATAGGAGCAGTCTGATATGCACAATTCCAGGATAGCTAAAAGTCTGAATAAACACTTTGAAATTCATTTTATTATGGCAATTCTATGATTTGCTATTCTAGATACTTTACAAAATTACTTCTCTTAGTATCTATTGTAAATTTCATGATTGATAGCTGATATTTAACTGCAGGGCACTAAGTCCTTATACTTACTTTTGTTTTGCATTCTTTATTAGGTCACCCCCAAAACAACAGTGCCAAGAGCCATTACAAAGACATATTTTTACAGGAATTTAGAGAACAGCTCATAAAAGCAAATAAAAGGAAGGGTCACATGATAATCCTTCCTTAGTGTTACTTTGTCTCCACTCAAATATATTTCTTAATAAGATAGATAAAAAGAGAGGGAAAATTGAACTTTCTCACCAATGCCCTGTATTACAAAATATAGATTGATTTCTTTTAGCTAATAACTAATCTGATATTAGTTATTAGCATAACTAATATGATATAATTTATCAAAATTACCATTCTTTTCATTAAAAACAAAGAAATTCAATCATTCTACCATACAAACAACCAACCAAGGTGGATGATGCTTAATTCATATTACTATGTAGCATTTCCAATGATCTTCATTTATCTGTAAAGTTTAAAAAATGTGTTTATGGACATGTAAGAATTAAAAAGGAACTCATTCTCATGATTTCATTTAAATAATTATAATGTGATACCTTATTTATCAATTGGGGGAAAATGATCTAAGTTTGACATTTACATACCATTAATATTCAAAAACAAAAGAACAGACACAACGTGAGTTCTTGATCATCAAAGCTAGACAAAAAAATTGGAAATATATCAAAACATATTACCCACTGTTTAATCATTAGAGCAGGGGGCCGGAGTGATAGTATAGTGGGTAAGGCATTTTCCTTGCATGCAACTGACCCAGGTTCGATCCCCGACATCCCATATGGTCCCCAAGCACTACCAGGAGTAATTCCTGAGCAAAGAGCCGGGAGTAAATCCTGAGCATCACCGGGTGTTACCAAAAAGTTAAAAAAGTCATTAAAAAATCATTAGAACAAAAATCACTGAATTAAGTAAGTTTCTAATATGAATAGTTTGACCAGAAAACCAAATTAACTTCACAGTGTTTTTCATTAGCACTAAAACACTAAAAGATATGAAGATGGCAGCTAAAAGCTGATTTGAAAAAATTATCTAGGTGTATTCTATAGAAGCTTTGAGATAACTGGGTAATGTAGTTTTATAAATAATAAAGAACTATATACATGGAAGTATGTCTAACAAAGAAAATTTTCTGAAGCTAGAATATTTACAAGAAGAGAAGAAAAGGGGTTTAACTTGGTATTTTTATAAATTGCTTGAGTATCTGTGGTAAATTTTATGATTGATGGCAGATATTTAGCTGTCAGGCACAAAGTGATTCTGTAGTGCATTAAAGAGTTGCTTACCGATAGACTATATTGTTTTTCATATATATTAGAAATTATCTAGAAGTCTGTGTCAATCCTTACAGTCATTATAGCAAGTCTATGAGAAAGCACAGATCTTTTCTATCAATGATGAAGTTAAGTACCGAATAAATAAGAAATTGAAAACATCATATATTAAAATACATTTAATACACGCACCCTCCTGAACATTGTATTTTATCCTAGCCTACCCTCAAGGTGTCCTGGTGTACCTTGCAGTTGAGGAAAAACTCATCTTATACAAAGTCTATTTAATTATGAAGTGTTGAATATTTTATGTAACTTATGAATATTGTACTTCAAGTGAAAATCTATCTGTAGACTCATTTGTCTACTCAGGATTATAAGGCTGACTAAAAGCTATGATTCCCAATGTCTTCCTAGGATTATGAGAAAAAGATCTGAAAAAGATGGAAATGTACATTTTTAATGAGTGCATATCACTTTTGCACCATAAAATAAAAATAATTCTAAATTCAACCATGGCAAGTTGAAGACCATCTGTACTTCTAGTCTGTCTGTTTTCTCTTATGATAAACTAAGATACTAAGAAGATATACAACCTGGGGATTGTTGAAATTCTTTCTGTTACTACCAGAACTACCATTCTCTACCACATTTCATCTTTAAAGATGATAAGACTAACTTAAATCATTAGAAAACAACTTTTAATATATCACAAAGCAGCATGCACTTACCAAGGAGAAGTGAAGAATAACTGGATTTGCATAGATTAAGCAAGGATTTTGATTTAAAAAGAAATTCTTTATTTATAATTTTTATTTGTAATAATTGGGATAAGCTCAAAATAAAGACTGAAAAATTCATCTACACAAAAATAAGACAGCAAAATATGATGCTGAATATTGGAAGAAAATCAAAATCATAAATTTTAACAAGTAAATAAAAAACAACCATAAGTCATAAATCAGGAAATATGGACCTTAAGCATACTTAAGCAACTCCATCTTAAGTGTTAAGTTGCTTATCAACTTTATAAGTTGATAAGAATCTCTAGTTTAGTATTCAGAGCTGAAAAATATAGGCAAAACCTTCAAAGTAGCTAGTAAGCTTATAATTCCTATTCTTTGTATTATTAGTAATATTGCTATTTTCATTATTGCTACTACCAATGACCCCAAAACCACTTTTCCTTCTGAAAACATCAGTCCTAGCATTAGTCAGTACCAACGTAGTTTGTAACATCGGTACTAACATCAGAACTAACACAGGTAAGGCGAGCTCTGGGAAGAATGTGAAGGACAGGCAGGCATAGTGAGTACAGTGTGGAAAGTACAGGTCAGAAACCCACAGAAAGAGCAATACCTGTAGCACATGAACTCAGGGCCAATTACTGTCGCCCAATATGAGCTTTCTCGTGTCAGGGTTCTCTTGAATGTAGTCCCCACAGTAGAAAAATATAAAGGAATTTTATAAGATAGTAAAGTCTTGATTTTTTTTCATGAGGGCAGCATGCAATGCTGCTTTGTGTGTGTGTGTGTGTGTGTGTGTGTGTGTGTGTGTGTGTGTGTGAAAGGGTATGCTTGATCCAAACTTGGTGATGTACAGAGCTTCCTCCTGATTCTGTGCTCACACCTGGCTCTGTATTCAGGGATATTTCCAGGAGGTCCCTCAGGGAACCCTGTGCAGTACTGGGGCTCAACACTAGATACAAGGCATGCTAGGCTCCCACCTTAACCCCTATACTGAAGTTAGCCTTGAAATGCTGCTTTCAAACTACTAGAATTTAGTTTTGATTTAGGAGAAATTTCTTTGCTCTTAAAAACTCAGAGCCTCTGTAACAGTAATAGCATAGATAGTAAGTTATGAGCTCACCTCCTAGTATTTTTATGACAGAAGGAGAGTATAGCTGGCCTTCCTGAAAGCAGGGTCATACAGTAAATGATTTCAAGGAGTCTTTCATGCTGGTTGATTTGGGGATAACTACAGGAAGAATAAACACAATCTACTATTAGTTCTTTAGTTTATCCCTCAAGTGATTGAAACCTTCTTCAAATATCCAAATAAAAACATTTGAGTGCATGAACTCATTCTATCTTAAATACACTTATATCGAAATCCTTGCAGATGTGAAAATATGTTGTTTCTCCTGCCTTCTTAAATCTTGTATCTGCTGTCCTTGGTAAATATAGCCCTGGTGTCTCCCTAGCACTAAGGCAGGGGTTTCAAATTACTGATGAGATCGTTTGCCTCTTTAAAGGTGGTATTAAGAGTACCTAGGAGTTCTGAGCAAGATGGTCCCTTTTTAGATCTGTCCATTCATCATGATTGTGTGCCAGAGTTTGTTAGGTAAACATGACTGACAGTCAGCCATCTTTATCCTTTATATGGCTGGAGGTCAGCCCTGGTGGAAAGTAATGCGTTTTTAATTAGCTGTAAGAGAATTGAGTTTCCTTTGTGTGGATTGTGCACTGCTCTCTCTGAGTCTGTAGCAGAAGTGACTTCTCTTAGGCCTTTTGCCTAGTACAACTCAGATGACTGAAGAACACTCATAAAAAAAAATTCATCTAAATGCTGTTTAATGAAAATTTACACAGCTGGCAAAAAACCAGTAAGAGAAAACATACTTGAAATAACAGAGTCCTCAGAAAGGAAAATCGAGCAGCATTTTTAAGGTTATCTTGGCAAATACTGACTGCCAAGAGAAAGCTTATGTCACGATACCTCTACTGCAAAAATAACATAAAATAAACAAAAATTTTTACTGCAATGTGCAAAATACAATTTCCCTCTCAGGAATTGGTCCCTCCATTCAAAGGTAAAATAAACCCCTCAAACACTTTTGGTTTGGCAGAGTTTGCAAGAAAAACAAAGCAAGCATTTGTGACTAATTCAATGGCACTGTACTCCTTCCGCATCTTTTGTAAAGCAGGATGTTCATTTCAGAAAAGCTGATGATTTTTTTCTTAAAACAATTAATTGGGCAATATGTGAAACCACTGCAAAATTGAACTACGGGTGCACAGAGTGTTAGTACATAGTCCACAAATAGGCTTTTTCCTTAAATGTAAAATTCCTTGACTACCAAAGGTACACTCAAGATTATGATATAAACTTCTAGTAGTTTAGAAATACAGTGACTAAATATGATGGTTTAGTACACGGAATAACATGCCCTTATTAAATTAAAATAGTAAAACCAACATTTCCATTGATCAAAAACCATAACAATTATTTGCTTGTCTTGCCTAAACCAACCTCAGTGCTCACATCTAGTTTCATGTCAAAGTCGGACAATTACTTTTCTCTATTGCTTTCTACTTTCAATGTTATCGATACATGAGTTTGCTTTTGATTTCTCTTCTTTCATTCTAGACTATTTTTCTCATTTCTTATCATTGGTTTGAGACTTGCTTTTTTGAGATTATTTTTTTCACCCTTATGAGCTCTTAACCTTTATTTTTTTTCCATTCAGAGGTAGTATGGTACTTAAAGACCATGAGATCTGGAGCCAAACTGACTGAGTTTGAAATTGAGCTCCGCCACTTTCTCTGCCAACTGTGATCTTGGGGAAGTTATTTAAGCTTTCTAGACTTCAGTTCCCTAATCTGTAAAGTGAGACTAAAAATACTTCTTGCCCATTACATTGTTGTAAGAAATAACTGAGTAAATATACATAAAGAACTTAGAAGATTTTTGAAATGTATGTAACTTGAGAACTGCTATTATTGCTAGTGGTATGCAGGCATTCAAATATGTGAAGAATATTCAGCAGATAGACTCTATTTTAAAGACATTGACCTCATTTAGATAACAATTCTATATTAGTAAACAATTAGATTTAATTGTAGATACAAAATATTATATTGCATATATGATAAAAGAAAATCCCTTTGTAATGTTGATGACATCTATCACTCAACAAAGGTCTCCACCTCACTGATACCTGTTGTGTGCCATTCCAACACAGAGATTTGGAAATGTTTCTGCCACATGCCTCTGTTTTGCTTTGACAAGAGTTGCTCAATTATACATCACCCTTATTTAACTAGTTAAGTTTCAACTTTTAATGTATTAGTAATCTATGTTTCTTCTCTTTGGAATTATCTGATGGATATATTATTTAAACATACCACAACATGCAAAACCAAGTATTTCATTGGAAGCCATGAATGCAAGGTGAAATGAAATGCTTATTTAAAAACTCCAAGACTGGCAAAGCTATAGGATCTGAGACCTGCCCAGTGAACTGAGCTTAGGGGCTAGGGCATAGGATAAGAGATGGACGGGGGCCAAAGGAGGGGGAGGGAAGTGGGACTCTGTGGAGAGTGTGGTATTGTAACATTGTATCCATAAAACCCTCCAGTAATAGAATTGTGAATCAGAGAGCTAATGGGAAAATGGAAAAATGAATGAATAAATAAGTAAATTAAAACTAAGCCTGGAATAGTTTTAGGAGATATTCCACGATATAATTTTGATAGTTTTATGCCTCAGGTAGGCAAATGCCTTTTCCCTGTTTCTGCAACTTCAGACTGAAAAATTAGGCTGTGCAATCTGAAATGTGGACCATCTTTGAAGTCAGTTAAATTTTCAGCTTTCCAAGATTAAATTATTCCCACAAAGGGTCATGATGGCTATTAAAGAAATCCACATATAAGGTTTGTTTACCACAGTTTAAACAAGCCATTTAATCTGCAGCTGTTCTGGCTGCCTTTGATAATTCAGAAGGTACTGAGCAGACCAACAGAGACACACCCCAATGCAAAGCCAGAATTTGTGTACAGGCGCCATTTCTTAGCCCGGTAAAAACAAGGAGAGGATCTGCCTTATGCAAACTTACCTACCAAATACTCTACTAGGTAAACCCATTTTCTATTAGTGCACAATAGTGAATAGAAGCGAAATTAGAAGAATCTTTTAGCATTGTTGATTATGCGACTACTAGTGGTTGTAGAGATGAGAAACTTTGGTGAGTTGGAATATTTATAAGAATAATGTTTTTAAAGATTCATTTGGAAAGTGTTTCTTAGCAATTTTCATCTGTTATATGATTACATGACTCTAACTGACGTTTCTTTGCTAAAGGAGCAACATTAGTAAATATATAAAGTTTTAAATGCATTACCTTGATTAAAATAAATATAGAACAGCCTTTTACTGCAATTTTTATTCACCTAATTCCTTTAACTGAAATTGAGTTTTGAAAGAAAAAATTCTGCAATTCTGCTGCTTTGGTATTTCAGCTCATTAAAGTACTCCATAGAAAAAGGGTCACTAGAAATTTATAAACAACTGTGGCATTATGGGTCTAATTAACTGGAAGAATACCTGAATACGTGGAATCTGTTGGACACAATGAGCTGCCCTTCCCCCACTTACTTATATAATAATCCTGGCTTTCAGAAGACTAATCACTGCAAACCATCTACACAGCATCTAATTTCCTCATCAAATTTCTCTGCTGGGTTTAGCCATGCTTGTCAACTTCCCAGCAACCTCTTCTGTAACTGGATTTATTCTTAGTGCCTCGCCTATAAACATTCCTATGAGCAAACCCATGAAAGGATGAAGTCCAAATTTCTTCATTTCTTCCTCTTTTGAGCAGGGCTTTCAGCTCACACTCCTGGGAAAGGTCACAGGTAATTTGGGCTGGTCACTTTAGGGTGGCAGGATGGCAGCAAGCACATTGGGCTCTTTTGTTCAAGATTTCACTGGCCACCAAAGGTGACCACAAGCTGCAGTGAGGACATCGATAAAGGTGAACAGGCAATACAAGTAAGCCAGTGTGCTCAAGTAGACCTCCCCTCTAAAGCACAAATTAAGTTGCTCATATTCAGTTTCAAGACAAATGCCACTTTTCTGCAAGCAAACTTAACCTCTTTACTGCTTATACACTAGACTTTCCTTTTTTAAAAAAATTATAGTAGAAAACTTCTTTGAGACCCAGATCGATAGTACATTTATTTACCTTGCACACAACCAAACCAGGTTTGATCCCAGCCTCCCATATGTAACTGGGAGCACAGTCAGAGAAATTCCTGAGTGTAGAGACAGGAGTAACCCAGGTGTGACCAAAAAAGAAGAAAGTGCTTTGAAAAAATCTGAAAGTTTAAATCCTCTTCATATTAGTTGTTTCATATTGCAATAGGAAGTAAATTTAAATTTTCTTACCAAAATTGCTGTGCATGAAACCTTATCAGTAACAGTATAGTAAATCACAGTCCCCGAATTTTTTTAATTGCACCTGTCATAGAGGCAGATTTGTGGGTGGGAGAGAAATCAAGGACATTGATGGAGAAAAGTTGACACTCATGAGTGAATGAAGCTGGAAGATTCTATGCCTAAAACTCAGTTATAAATAAATTTGTGAATCACAGTGCCGCAGTAAAAACTAGGGGCTGGAGCGACAGCACAGCAGGTTGGGCTTCTGCCTTGCATGTGACCAACCTGGGTTCCATCCCGCCATCCCATATGGTTCCCCAACACCACCAGAAGTAATTCCTGAGTGCATAGCCAGGAGTAAGCCCTGAGCATTGCTGGGAGTGACCCTAAAAGAAAAAAAACCAACAAAATACACATACACAAGCGTGCATACACACATGCACACACATTTCTTTCCCACCTAGTCTTTCTAAATAGTCTGGTAAAGATCAGCAAATGGTGGAAATACTTGACTACTATACTGACTATGCCTAAAAATAATATTGACCAATGTTGTTATACAAAAAGAATTGTATATATGTATATTACATATAATATATGTTATACATAATATATAATAATATAATATGTAATGTAGCATAGAAATAATATCTATGCATGTATATGTGTGTGCATACTAATTAACACTGTCTCTAAATGTGACTTATCTAAAGATAATATTTACAATACAATTAAATTAAAATGAACACATTTGGTTGGGGCCGAGTCCAACATGACTAATGTTCCTATGAAAAGGGGAAATTAGACACAGAAATTCATAGAGATGGAACCAGGTGACAGTGAAGGCATGATCAAGGTAATGTGGCAGAAATCAAAGATAAGCCAGTAAACCATGAGATGTACATATGTAGGCACATATATCCGACCTGCTAACAATGTTCTTTTAGCATCCAGGATGGTGAGACAATATCTATTATTTAAACACCCAGTTTGCTGTGTTTCATTATGAGATACATAGATATATATGAGATCATATTAGATACACATATGGTACATGGATACATATGAGATAAAATGAAATGCATAGATACATATGAGATCCAGTAGAAAGCTAATGACAAGCTCCAGGTTATTAAAAATGTATAAAAAAATTCATCTCCAAATTAGTAGTAGTTATAAAAGTAGATTTTACTGCTATATGAACTTCTTAAACAGCTAAACTTGTGCTCTATTTCCCACATAGGTAAGTGTTCCTGTTGTTCTCAGACACTGATAAAACTTTTAAGCCAGAATTTCAAAACAATTATCATGTTAGATTAAATGATAGCTTATTATGGTCATTGCTTTGCATTGTAGAATAATTAGCAGAATCCTAGACCTCTACTTATTAGATTCCAGCCACACTGTCTGAAGGGGCTGTGATGGTGTTAACAACGTTCTCAAATGTGTCCTTATAGGCTAAATGGAGCCTTCACAACACTGCCACCCCTAATTCAGTGCTTCTAATATGAACGTTGATTTGGGGGAGAACTACAATATTTCAGTGCAAACAAATATTTATGTTTCCTGACCCTCAGTTTCCCTATCCTTCAAAGTTTATCCAAACTGCTGGTTGTCTTGTTTTAGAAGAGGCAAAGCAATCCTATTCTATTCTATATCCATTTGCCTCAGACAATCCACTAATATCTTAGGTGAGCCTATTTGAATCTCCAGTCAGGCTAAATCTCAAAAAGGCATTTCCCCTTAAGAGGTAGCTAAGTGTTTAAAATATGATGTGCTTGAGAGCAGAAACACCATCTGCACTTTTATATTCATAGCAGAACTATTCACAATAGCCAGAAACTGGAAACAACCAGAGTACCCGAGAACTGATGACTGGATAAACTGTGGTACAGCTACACAATGGAATACTATGCAGCTGTTAGGAAAAACGAAGTTATGAATTTACCTATAAATTGATGGACTTGGAGAGAATCATGCTGAATGAAATTAGTCATAGGAAAAGGACATATATAGAATGACTGCATTTATTTGCGGATATTAAAAAAAAAACCATGACACCAGATCAAGGCCAGACAAAACATGGATCAGGAGGTCTTGTCAATGGGTAGACAAGACTCAATAATTATTAAGTCTTGTCTACCCATTGACAAGTACTAATAATTATTGTAAATTATAATACCAGTGTAGAACTGAGCATTGAAAGTAGGCAAAAGGATATACATGATAACCTCTAACTGTATGGATTACAAGCCACAGTGTGTAAAAGAAGGAAGAGAGAGAGAAAGACAGAGAGAGAGAGGAGAGAGAGAGAGTGAGGAGGGAAATCATGGGACATTGGTGGTAGGAAATGAGCACTGGTGGAGGGATGAGTGCTGGAACACTGTACGACTGAAAAACAAATATGAACACTTTTGTAACTGTACGTCTCAGAGACCTGGGCCCTACAAAAGCAGGATGAGAATGCTATTAGAGTCTCCCAAAGAGGAATTGAAAGAGCTATGCTTGGAATATCATAAAGCCTCACTCAAGTGAAAGAAGGAATCCAGAGCTCCGACCTCTGTCGCTGTTCCAGAGTCAGGGACGCTGTCTCGTTTGCCAAGGCATGGAAAATCAGATGGGCTGGACCTGTAATGCGATTTGGAGACAATTGCTGGACTAGAGCCATTACCGACTGGATCCTATGGGATGTCAAAAGATCACGTGGCTGCCCACCTACAAGATGGTCAGACTTCTTCATCAAGACCCTGAACGAATAGTTTGAGGCTCTTTGTATTCCTGAAGCAACCAGATGCCATTGGGCTAAACTGGCACTTGATAGGGTCAAATGGAAATATTACTGGCACCCGCTCAAGCAAATCGACAAATAACGGAATGTCAAGTGATCAAGTGATGTCTTATGGTGGTATAATAAAAAAATTTTAAAAAGAAAAAGAAATTTAGTGGTCAGAGATAGAGTATAGCAAGTAAGGTGCTTGCCTTGCATGTGGCCAATCTTGGTTCAATCCTTTGCAGTATAAATGGCCCCCTAAGCCCTGTCAGGAGTGACCCCTCAGCACAGAGCCAAGAGTAAGCTCTGAGCAACACTGTGTATGCCTCTCTCCCCCAAAAAGTGGAAAAAACAAAAGAAAAATAAATTTACACTCATGATAAAAAATATGATGTACTTGGGCAAGCAGCATTTTCCTCGTCCTAGGTGTGAATATAGGTGTAGTTGAGTAAGCACCACCCCATATAGAAGGATATCTACCATGGCTGCCTGGTGTCTCAACACAGCAAATACTCAGGGAATGTTCATTCTATAAAGTAGCTCTTGATCCTCAAAAAAGGAAATAAATATAGAACATTTTGAGCAAAACACTGAAAACTTATTACATTAAGGATATGCTTAGAATATGAAATAAATCTTTTTTTTCATTCTGTCATTATTTATACTATAAAACTTTTAACCCTCAGTTATGCATTTGGCCCCCAATATAAATGATGTGCCAATATTTACCATGTTAAGTTAGATCCCTGAATTCACACAGACACAAATATCTGAGTTGGAACTCCAGGTAACAGGGGTAAATATTCTTTTGCTAGTTCTTTGTTTTATTTCATTATCAGATTTTTGTCTATAAAATGTTTGATTGAATTACTACAGGATTGAGTCAGATAGTGCTTGTAAAATAATCATCTTGGTAATAAGAGCAACATTATTGTTAATTTTTGTTTGAAAAATTAGAGAGGCCCCAACTTGATCCAGATGAGTATGAACTTTTCTTAGATCTTTCTAAATGACCAAATTCTCAAGCTCCAGGGATATTTTTCATGGTTTCCTATGGTAATAATAAATAAAGGAAGTATTTCTGAAACAGGTGAACAGGGATCAGTAAGTTTTTTCTATGAGGAAATAGGATATAAGTATTTTAAACATTGATGAACAGTCTGCCTCAACTTTTCACATCTGCCCTTATAGTATAAAGAGACTGCATGCATTTTTTATCAAATAAACTTAATGATATTCCATTAAAATTTTATTTACAATAACAAGAGAATGGCTACATTTGATTTACTAGCTATAATTTGTTGATATTTATTCTATACGGAACAAGCAACTTCCCTTCCCAAGATTTGCATATTGGTGCTTTGTAAAGTCACCTCTAAGGTCTGGGAGCTAATACAATAGCACCATCTGGGCATGCTGATGGTGGCCATTATGATGGAGGTGGATCAGCACCACACCCCTCAGGCCCTTGAACCAAACCAATAGTCTGGTTGGCCATGTGTCACTCGGAGGACACTCGGGACCCTTGAAAAGTACTTGGGAAGCCCCACTTCCAAAGAATAAAAAGATGTTTCATTTATAAGGCATTCCTTATAAGTCATATAAATTGTTCCTTAACGCTTAACATTTTATACATGATTGAGTATAGCAGTAAAAATTTGATTTCTAAATTATAGAACGTAATTAGGACGGTGGACCTCAGCACTTTATTGTTGAGCAGAGAATATCTCTAACCCTCTCCCCCGTCTTTTAGCACTTTGGTGATAGCAGAGCAGCAATTTGTACATCAATGCTATAAACTTAAATCTATTTTGACCACATAACTGAAGCTATAATAAAATTCATAATAAATTTTAAAATCCCTTTCTTACCTTTCAGTTATATCCTTTTTCATGTATTTTATTTAAAAATATTAATATAGGCTACATTTGAGCCAGTAAAGTAATCTTCACACCAAGAGTATGGGACTACAGATTCCCTGGGAAGGAAGATCTTGCCGGTATAAATTCCTTGAAACAAAATACCCAACACAGAATGTGAACTAACCTCTATAATGTGATTCCTTGACCTCTAATGCAATCTATAAAAATACCTAAACCTGAATGTAAATAACCAACCTTGAATTATGCTGGCCTCTATGTGAAAATTCTGTATGGCAGTTCCTTAAATACAGCAGGATTATTCACAATAGCCAAAACATGGAATCTACCTATTACCCATCAAGTGATAACTAGATCACTTAATGGGTAATAGGTATTCTACTGTTCTACTGTATTCTACTGTTAAGGAAAATAAGTCTGCCTTTGGTGACAAAATGGTAGATCTTAAGGTGACTATGCTAAATGAAATGAGAAAAAAAGTAAAATTTTCACATAGAGGTGGAAAACTGAGGTCACAAACAAGCGAACAACCCCTTGACTCAGTAAAACTCTGGTGAAGACGAGAAGAGAAAAATGGAAATAGAGATGAGTAAAAGGCTATTTCTAGTGGAGTGAAGTGATAGCACTAAAACTTTAGAGGTAGGATGGTGACAAATATATGTTTAGAAAACTAAAAGCTAAGTTTCTAAAATTCCATTAATATTGCAAACCAGTAATAATCAATGAAAAATACTCAACCAGTAATAAATCAATGACAAAATTTCAGTCATCCCTTTTTGCCCTTTCCTTCTAGTTCTTTATTTAAAAGCTTAAAAATTTAGTATTGTGATGTTAGAAACCCCTCTTAAGAAAGAATCACAAAAAATTGAGACTCCTCATGAATAATTATTAAATCCTACTACATAAACATGACATATTGTAATTGCAATGTGCTTTGAAGCTTTAAATCAGGATTCAAACCAATTCCTAATCTTTTTGAGAACGAAAGAGCAACTACTAATCCTAAGTCATAGAAGAAAATGAGATGTTTGACAAGAAGACTATATAAACCACTACCACCATTTATAATTTGATGTTTTTTATGGTAGGTAATTTGTGGCATGTATAATGTAATACAGTTTTTTTTTGAGGAATACAGTCTTGATGTCCAAAGCATACATACAAATTTTACTGACATGAATGCATTCATTTCTATTGTTACATAACACATTTAGCAGCTTAAAGAGACGCCCACTTGTCATTTCACAGCCTACATACATTTTCTGTTCTAAGTCTCATTGAGCTGAAATGAAGTATCACTAGAATCATAATCCTACCTAGATGTAGGGTCCTCTTCCAAGCTGACTTGGGTGCACTAAGTCTCGTGTTCTACTGCTGTAGGATTGAGGCCAGCTGGTCCTGTTTCAGCTCCTGGACAGTCCTGTAGTTCTTGCTGGCTGATCCTCTCATGGAGCATCACCCAATATGGGAGCTGGTTGTGCAATGCTAGTGGGGAAAGTTGTCTTCACAGAACGTTCCAGCTCTTCTTTATTTAGAGGGTGCTTTTCATTTAGGGGGGTGCTCCCACGCAATGCTCAGGACTCCTAGTAACACTTTTGGTGAAACTCAGTCAATCAGGCCAGTGGTTTAGTGCTCAGACCCCAGGACACAGTGACATTTGACTCCATGTTGCCAGGGACCACCAGGACTATGCCAGTGGTACTTGTGGGTCAGCGGGGTGACATGAGGTGCTGGGGATATGCACCCTAAGTCCTATGCTATCACCTTAGCCCCTCATCTTTTCTTTTAAAAAGAGTTATTTTTTAGTCACAGTGATTTACAATACTGATAATGATAGTTTCATACATACAATGTTCTAACACCATACCCTCCACCACCAGTCTGTCACTCCACACTCTATATCCTCTGTACCTGTAACCCCAAAAACTCAATTCTATATCATTCTCTATCCTTTGAAAGGAGACATGACTTGGGCCAGAATGATAGAACAGTGGGGAGGGTGTTTGCCTTACATATGGCAGACCTGGGTTTGATCCCTGGCATCCCATATTGGTTCCCAAAGCACCACCAGGAGTGATTCCTGAGTGCAGAACCTAGAGGATTCACTGAATATTGCTATGCATGACCAAAAATATTAATAATAAATAAATAGATAAATAAATAAATATTTAAATCTATTCAGAATAATAGTCCTGAAGAATAATACAGGCAATGGTTAGGAACTTTAATTACACCTGCAAAATACCTTCGCCATTGATATATGAACTAATATTCCTGGAGTTGATATTCCATGTCATTCACTAATCTCGTCCATGTGCACAGGATTTATGTATGCATCAGGGGACTGAAATTCTAAAATCCACGTTAGAATTTTGCCTAGCACAGTGAACAAGACTAATTGGGCCAGAGTGATAGCACAGAGGGTAGGGTGCTAGCCTTGCATGTGGCTGACCCAGGGCTGACCTGGGTTCAATCCTGGCATCCCATATGATCCCCAAGCACCACCAGGAGTAACTCCTGAGTGCAGATCCAGGAGTAATCCCTGAGGATCGCTACCCAAAAAGAAAAAAAAAATCTTTAAAGTGATAAAATTGTCCACAATCCCAAACTAAAGTCTATGCATGTGTGATTCATATGAATATGCCTGTGCATGTATATGACATACATATCATTATGAATTTACTTCCAAAACATCTTCCAAAAAGTTTAAAATCACACACTTAAGAGCCACAATCTTTCATAGAGCATTTATTTACTTATTAATATTATTTCATAAATAATGACACATTTAATGCTTTTACTATGAAAGGGAGTAAAAATTTGAGGTAACTTTGATCATAGGAACGTAAATTTATAGGTGCTTTCAGGCAATAACTCTTTTCTTGCCTGGAAATCTACAAAGTGAATTTGAAACCAGGAGCTGCACAGTGGCCCCATATGTATAAAATGTTCTTTTTTTAAGGAAGAACAGAAACATCAGGAGCTTTCCAACTGTTTTCTATATTCAGAATCAGCAGAATATTTATGTTGGCAGCATCTCTTTCTTCGCAGCACGATATTTGACAGAATGCACTCTGTACATAACCCACGCATGCCCCAGATCAAGAGGAGAATATTTGCATAAACATAGTCCTAGACGCCATGTCATCACTATCTTTCTCTTCCTTCCCCATCCTTCTTTACCCTACAAGCTTGTCAGATTGAATTTCTTGGGCTATCTTCCATGAACATCAAGGAATGCAGCGGGGATGAATGTTACATTGACACCAGCACTGCCACCACAGAAAATTGTTTGTCCACTCTTCATTTCTTACTAGCAGCAAGCATCTAAAGATTTTGCACCTGTTCCAGTTAGCCCTGGCAAATGCAGTCGGTATTTATATTAATAGACTGATGTTTTCGTAACAAAATGGGTGTTCAGCAATCATGGTGTTCGCCCTGGATGCTCTTATAAACAAAATGGGGACAGGGTTAACTGTTACATAAAGTCCCCCTGACCAGAGTGAAAAACACACGTATCACAGGCTGAATAAGTAGGACAGTTGTAAAATTTTTTTTTCAGGAATGACCAGACTCAAATTTGGAAATTAAACTAGATACTCGATGAAGAAACCAGGCTCGATATAAGTGAGCTTCTGGTGGGTCATTTGTACCTATGAACTTTTTGTTTTCCATCTCTTATTTATGTGCTTTGTGTGTTTGCCACACCCCAGAGTAGAAATCACAACTGGTGAGATCATGCTTGGCTTCATACCTGAAAGTTTGTTTTGAATCACCAGAGTAAATATTGCCCACCCAATCTGTACATTTGCACAAATTAACTGAAACCAGCTACCCAATTCCTTGTTCATAGTTGGATCTACTGATTAACCTTGACAGGCGGTAACCTCATTAAGTTCTGGCTCTGGCTGTAGCAAAGCAGCTGTCAAATTAGGAGGAAGTGGATTCATTGAAGTTGTCTCTATGGGCTAAACGTTGAAAATCAATATGCATCTAAAAGGTTTCCGTTCTAATTCTAAGTTCTGTTTTTACAGTGGGTTTTCCAACTAGATCCACAGAATGGTCTAGAATTGTCTTTTTTTTTCTATGAAGAAAGCAGAGGCTCTATCACAGAGCAGGAATAAGGGCTTTTAGCTGAAGACTTTGGATTTGTATCTGTGGAAAATGGGTTTTTAACAAGCATTTTAATATATTTAAAAATGTTAGTTCCTACTGTAATTTTGGCATGAAATAATTTGTTCGTTTTGACAGGAAGCCAACAGGTTCTAAGTATAGAACTATGAAAGCTACTACTGTTGGTGCTCCCTAGAAAAGTTGATATAGGGGCCAGAGCAATAGCATGGCGGCGAGGGCGTTGGCCTTGCACGTGGTCGACTTGGGTTCAATTCTCAGTGTCACATATGGTCCCGAGCACCACCAGGAGTAAGTCCTGAGTGCAGAGCCAGGGGTAACTGCTGAACATCGTTGAGTGTGACCCAACAAAGCAAAAAAAAAAAAAAAGTTGATATAAAAAGGTGAGGAAAGAATTAGAGCACCAGCCAACCAGATATGGTTTCCCTAAGCAAGATATAAAGACCTGCACTCAAGAATGATCTTTTCCATAAGAATCCTAAAGGAAGAGGGGAGCAAAACAGCTCCATATCTGTTCATTAAAATCCAGTTCAAGCAAGAAATTGAATCTCTATTCTCCAAAGTACTAAAAACAACAATAGGGTCAGATCAAGGACAATGTATGAACTTCCTGTGTCCATTTTCATTTCATGGTGGGCGCAATAAACTGAAGGACAAATCTGGAGACCTCAGTTTGGATCTCCATTTTGCCCTAGTCTCTCATGGAATTTATTCCATGAGAGTAGGGAGGACTCTGAACAAGTCTCCTATCTCTAGATAAAAAAGATTCATTTAAAACGTAAGGTTTGTCAGATGTCTATAATGATCTCATTCATTTTAGTGAATGAAGACTGTAAAAACCCATTATAACAAGAAGATACCCCATGTTGGTTCAAGATGAACCCAAGTGCTAATTTTCTCTGTTTGGGGTAATTCTCATCTACTCTTTTTCTAATGCCCTTTAGCCTATTATGCAAACAGGTACTGTCCTTTGGCACCCCCTGGTGGACGCTACATCTATGACACTCACCTTACCCATGTGGCCTTTGGAGAGAGAAGTGCTAACTGGGAAACTGTTAGGTAGAGCTCTCACACTGCTATTTAAGTGTGTGTGTGTGGGGGGGGGGTGTAATCTATCCAAAAACGTCAATTTTATTAAAACTTTTAGCATACTGGTTTGGGGAGGTTTAAGTTAAAACAGTAATTTTTAAGAAACCATCTTAATGAAATGATTTATAGGCCAAACATCATAAGCTAACCTATTCTAAATTGAAGTAGTTAGCAAACAAGAAGAACTCCTACTTTCATCATAGGCAGAAAACAGCTTGATAAAACAAGATGTATTCATGCATTTTGTAGAGATCGTTTCCTCTGCACATGACTAAAATATAAAAAATTTAGAAAATACATAATCTGAGATTTCCTACCTATATATTGAAACAATAAGAAGGTAGCAAATATTTACTAAGCCGTTTTGCACTACTTTCCTCACTGAAAATATTTATAGAAAAAAATATGAAAGACAAAGATCAGCTAAGATTTTTAAATAGCTATGAAATGAAAAGCAAATATTTTTAATAATGTGAATCATTGAAAATCAAAGTACACCCAACTTCATAATCTACATTTAACAAGTAAACTATATTTTCTCTAATTGCATCAGTCCTATTTTACTTATAATTATACTCTGTACCTGTCACT
Organism: Cryptotis parvus; assembly: GCA_021461705.1. Classification (NCBI taxonomy): domain Eukaryota; kingdom Metazoa; phylum Chordata; class Mammalia; order Eulipotyphla; family Soricidae; genus Cryptotis; species Cryptotis parvus. Next base: position 22,727 of record JAJIBD010035447.1, read on the forward strand.
TTAAAGTGATGTTGGTTAATTTTTGTTTTGTTTGTTTGGTTGTTTTTGCCATACCAGACAGTGCTCAGAACTTACTTCTGGTTCTGCACTCAGGGATCACTCCTGGTAAATCTCAAGGAGTTTTTTTTAACTGTCTTTGATTTAGTAAAAGCAGTGACAAAAAAAAATGCAATTCACATCATTCTAATTCCAAAGTTTAACAAAGTTCAGGACCATCCAAAGAAATTAAGCAAATATTGTATAAGCAACTAGAAACTCTCACAAAAAAATTTGATTCTTCTATGCACACGCTATATACATAAGGTTATAACATATATGAACACTATTCTAAAAGCTAGTTTGTTTAATATATATATATATATATAAAAGGAATTTATTCCATGAGCTTAATTTTATATGATTATAACAATTGCAACTTTTCCAGGTAGAATTAAAAAAACTGTAACACTCAGAGGAAAAATAAAAGTCCATATTCCCTGAAGGAGACAAACATTTCCGTTATGTTTACTTGACTCTTGGCAAAGACTGTTAGTAGCTGTACCACACAGTTAAACCAGAGCTTGTCTCCAGAAGAAAAAAAATTATACAGTTGGATCCCAGAGATTTGGTTTGGAAAATCTGTTTCTGTTCCCAATGCTTGTCTCTTTCCAACCACATTTATAAGCATCTTTTTTCAAACTCTTTGCGAGCATCTTGCCTGCCTCGCCACACTCCTAAATATCACCCACTGCTCCTCAGGGCCAGCCATGTTTCCAACCTTTGCCAAGGAACAAAGCATTGGTTTACCTCAAAGACTGCCATTAAATTTACCTTATTTATTGATCAGCAGGAGGTGCACCCACCCTATGGGGTCTACACGAACTGTTAATACTGTGGATCTCACTAGCACCCCAGATCTCTACTCTGTTTAATAACTGTTGGGCCCCATGGGTCAGGTAAATTTTGCTGTTGACATATTGGTGGCAATGCCCCTGGAGCATTGATTCATTGGAATGCTCTCTCCACTGAGGAATGCATTTTATCGTGTGTTGAATAAAAATAACCAGATATGAAGAAAGCAAAGGAACAAAGTGAGTGCCTGCTAGAAGAATAAATCATTCCAACTCCTCTGCAGTAGATATGAGGCCTATTAGAATATCAAATTTAAGGGAAATAAGGCATTGAGATTCTGCATCTCATTAGAATCACCCATTGGAGAGCCTCTGTAGTCGGGGAGATGGGCAAGAAGTAACTGCTCAGAACTTGCATGCTCAGAGAAAGTCAGGTTTCTATGAAACAATAGCTTTAGCTTCTTTACTTTTCTTCATAATTGCTTGACCACTCTGTACAAATGTGAGCGCTCTCAGCACAGTGGCTGACTATGAAATAGATTGCATGCATCAATACTCTATCATAGAGTGTAATAATTCCTATAGTATTTACTTACATTTTAATTGGTTAATAAAAACTTATATTTGATGTTGAAGATGGGTTATTTGAAAAGGTGCCAGAAGGGAAAGCTCAGAGTCAGGATGGTCATTTTATCAATGGACCGCAATGCACTGTCATGCAATGATCCCTCACCCTACCATGTTACTTCAAGAATTTCCTGCTCCCCGTCCTGACCTGCAGGGATCAGGTTAGATAGTCAGGGCTCTTAAATCTGAATGCTGATTCAAGCCTTCTTACTCTACTGCCAATAATAGTCCACTGCAGTGCCAAATTTAGTGGTGGTTTCTTATTATGCAGATACCTGTCCAACAGGAATTGGCCTGTGACCACAAGCCATTTTCCTTAAGCCGCAAAATAACTATCAGATGGTAACTGCTGATAGGTACTCTTCACCAGCCCCAGAATTTCCAACTAAGAGACTCCCATCCCACAGAAATTCCACTGAACAGCCCTATCCCACAATGAAGCAAGTTTTGTCAATGTGTAGAAATTCCCTTGGGTAATAATTCTGTTTTAGTTCATTTAAAAGTGAAAATACTTTTCAAGCATTTTCTTACATTGTATTTCTTTTATAGGTATCATTCTTCTTCTCATAGAAAGGAAATCTTTCTATATTTCTATAAGACATCTACAGTGGAGTAGAAAATGATAAGCAGAAGGTCACAACATCGTGCCAAGCAGAAACAGGGAAGTTATCAGAAGCAGAAAGAGAAATGACGCTAATCATGTCAGGATTTGTTAAAATCTCTCTTCTATTCGATTATTATTTTGGATCTTTCTTTGGTGGTGCCATGTTGGGGGCTGAGTACAGGGTGACATTTAGTCTTGGGGATATAACCCAGGACTTCCATACATACAAAGTATGTATTCTGCCACTTCAGTTGTGTACTTGGCTCTGAATCTCTGTTTTTGTAATCGACTCTACCTGGTTTGGACAAAGTGTTTCAGATGAAGTGCTAAAGACAGATACCAGTTTGTGCTGGGTAATTATGAACTCCAGGAGTAAACTTCTTAGAAACCTCATATTATAGTAATTCTCAAAAATTAATAGTATTGTATGCTTGCTAAGACCTGAAAAGCACTATTTCTTAAGCGATAAAGTACCATAAATTCTTAGTAAAAATAGAAAAATTAATATAGTAAGTTTATTAGCGATTCTTCGCACTTGTTATGTAGGTTTAAACGGTGCTCATTGGGCCTTGTTCATCAAGTTCATGTTCTCCCTTGAACAGGTATCTCCCTTGCTGGTCTGTATGTGTATTTGCTTGGCAATTTCTACACTGGAGGAAACCATGTTCTTCCTTGAACACACACCATCTTTCTTCAAAAAATAATATATAATCCAATATATACCCATTGAGAAAGCAAACTCTCCTCCTAAAGTTGAAAATAAGGAAAATGTTGCTTAGAAGTTGAAATTTATATTTTTTATAGAATTTACATTGTTTTTCATATTCCTCTATATTTTTCAAATCATATAAACAGTTGAAAAATGTGTAAGTGTTGAGGAATGCCAGTTGGGAAACTGTTGGTCTGTTAAGACCAGGATTTGAACCTGGCCTGAGACTATAAATAGGGGCCCCAAGAGAGCATCACAGGCGCTTCCAGACAGAGAGAGCAGCGGCCCTGGGTGCCTGAGCTATAAGACTAGCATTTGGGCTGTGGGCCGCTTGGTGCCTGGTGTCGAGCATGGGAAGGTGGGTGGGGGTGAGGCTACTCCTGGTGCTCGAGGGTCAGTACCAGAGCCACAAGACTGATGCCTGAGCCGAGGGTTAGCTACAAGGCAACAGGCTACAGGGCAAAAGGACAAGAGGACCAAATAGCAGAGAAACGAAGAAATAGATTAGGGACAGAGTACCAGAAACAGAGGCAATGGGCCAAAACAGTGAAACAGGGAAATAGAGTTAGGCACTTAGATAAATAGACAAACAAAGAGAAAAGAGGCCCTGATGAGAAAAGCCCTGAACAGAAAGGACCTAAGAAAAGAGATCCTGAAAAGAGAGGTCCGGGGAGAGGACCTGACGGGTGATGCCCTGAATAAAGACCTCCGGAAGAGGAACGCCCTGAACTCTAGAGAGGAGCCTGCACAGATGCCCCGAGGAGAGGGCCCATGGGAGAACCTGCCTGGACAGAGCCAGAGTGTCTGGAGAAAGGTTCCTGCTGCAGGCAACGAGGTGAAACAAGAAGTAACAAGTGCCAGAAGATTTATTAAAAGCAACCTCCAGAAACCTCTGGTTCTTTCTTCCGTGGACTGGTCAGGGGAACGGCGTCCGCCCAGACAGACCTGGGGCCCTAATGGACTGTGTGTACTGCCGGGGACCCATCGAGGCCCCCTGGCATCTGTTGCCGTGGTTATTCCCGTCCCCCACGTCAGTTAAGGGCCGTGAAATCCACAGGGGATGCCTTGAGCCTGGGACCTTGGGACCTCCCTGAGTGGGGAGCCACAATCCCGCCCCTTCCTTTTTTTTAAGTATTTTATTATACCACCGTGAGATATACAAATAAAAAGATATACAATTAAAAAGTTCATGTTTGGGTTTTGGTCATACAGTGTTTCAGCACCCGTCCCTCCACCAGTGCCCATCTCCATACAAATAAAAAGATATACAATTAAAAAGTTCATGTTGGGTTTTTATTCTCAAGCCTTAGCATGTAAGTAATACAATTTTTTCTTCCTGAGATTTTAGAAAATAAAACTTTCAAGATTTAGAACTGAGGAGCTGTGGACTTACTGTGGTCTGACTCATCCATTTTACAGAAGAGAACAGTGAGATCAAAGGCATTGGGAGAAAACTCCTTCGCCATGTACCTTGAGTCAAGATCATCAGGTGGCATTGGAGTTGCCTGAGCATCTTACTTTTCAAATACATCATAAGCACTAAGACATTGAGATTTGCCTGCTGCTGTGCGACTCTGTCTTCTCTCACATAGGCCTGATAAAGATCCAATTTCCAAAATATTGTGATTTCTATACTACTCTCATGGACTTCCAATCTCATCTTCAAAACTTCATTCTCATAATAGACAATGAATACTAAAGGCTGTTGAGATGTTACTGGTGCCCGCTCGAGCAAATCGATGATGAGCGGGGAAGACAGTGATACAGTGAATACTAAGAGGCTAATTCCATCCTACGCAGTCATTACAAAAAGTTCTTCAAATACCATAATGCAAAATTTCAAGAGGAACAAAACAGAAATATAGAACAAGCTGTCATTAAGAAAATAACCAGAGGAAAATAAACGCTTTCTTGTGTGTTGGGAGTCTGAGTAAGCTCCAAATATCCTCTTTGATCCAACTCCAGATTACCAAAAACATTTTGGAAATGGTGTGATTGAGAGTGAAACACAGTCAGATTTTGATGATCATTTCAATGGCTGCATTTCCTTGGACCCATTTCCAAAGTTCAGAAGCCCTGCATGTGAATTATCTTCCCTGAGAAGAAAGCTTTAGCTGGCAAGTTGAGTGTTCAGTGTTTGTGGCAATGACGTAGAGACTCAGTGTATTTTTAACGTCCTTGTTTTGTTCTTGCCTCAAGAGACACTAGTAATTTGAAAACTGTTGATGGCATTACTGAATACATATGTGAGGAAAAATAACTCTCTAAACTATATTGTTAGAAGTAGGATAAATATTCAAAGTCAAAGGAGAAGGTTAGACTCTATGTATAGCTATATGCCATCCCTTTTTATGATGTAACAGCATGCACAAAAATGAAACTGCAATTTGCAACAAACTTTCTTTGAATGATAGAAATCTTCCCCCACATTCCTAGGAAAATCCTTTCTACAAAATTAATGTATTTCCGATATGATAAAAAAATGTTGAACTAGCTTATTTTATAAAAGAGAATCAGGATCTGAGGTAGCAAAATTATTTGCTGGAAATTATAGAACATGCTGAGACTTTAAGACTTTTTTATAAAACAAATTGTGAACTCATAGCTAATAATACTTTGCTCTTTAAGTGGTTAATATTTAGGGTGGGTTTGTGGCTCGGTGGTAGAGTTTCCTTCTTTGCATACGAGATTATGAGTTAGATCCCTGGCCCAACCCCACATTATTGAGTATAGTGTCGTATCACTTCTGTTACGATCCTCTCAGCATCAGAAGTCAGCCATGCAGTTCTAAGCAAGCATTTCAATCAATTGCTACAGTCCCTTGAGTACTTTAGCCCCCGTACATCACAATAAAACAATAAATAAAATGAAAAGGGGTGCGCCTGGCTAACACAAAAGTTTTCTTCAATATCTATATTTAATTATTTATTTTTTAATTTAGCATATACCACCTTCATTCCCCCCTCCTTTTGTTCTTTCCTTCCTTCAATATTATATTCATTTAACAGATGTTAACCATTGTAATGAATTCTAGAATGAACATTAGAGTGGACTATGGACTATAAGTTAAATTGTTTGATTCATATGTTCATCTACTGTGTAATTCAAACCAACACTCTGACTTCTCTCTCTCTTTCTCTCCCTCTCTCTCCCCACCCACCCCTTTCCCTCTCATTCTTTGCTCCATATGCTCCAGCATTATTAGATAGCTTGGGTTCACTGTAAGGATTCCGTAAATCCTTACCATCATATCCGCCCACTTCTTAGAGCATTGCCTCCCCTTGATCCCTCCCCCACTCACTTGAAAGTCATTGTATCAACTTCAACTTTAGCCTAGATACTTGTCCTCAAGCAAACCCACCTTCAACCCCAAGAGAAGACAGTCTTCCTAATAATTTTCAAAAGATCTTACAATGCTTGCTTTCTTTTCTTTACCCTGAATATAGTCAATAGCTATCCATTAGCATAGAACAAGATTACAAAGTAATCAATTAGAGAGTGGAAGACATGTTTAATATATTTGAAAACAGAATAAAAGTTTATAAAATCAAATAGATATATCATTTTAATTTTACACTATCACTAAGAATAACAACTATATTTTGATTTATATTTTGCATCAATTATTCTCTTAATATAGACCATAATTCCTAATCTATAGTTCTAAAGTCCAACAAACTATAGAGAGAACATTTGTATAGGTAGAATGCTCATGTATTATGTTCAGCAAGTTTATTTATAGCATGAAGTTAAAATCTTTATCTTGCTCTATACAGATATTTATCATAGTAACATAAATATAACGTTTTAATCTTGACTTTCCTCACCTTATGTGATGACTTATTCTCTTAAATGTTTGGTGTCAATGACTCACTATGATGCCAAATAATTCAAAATTTGAAACACAATTGATGCCAAATATTTCTAAGACATAAAAAGCATTATTATTTTGTGTTATTCAAATGATCTCATCATAGTTGGTTCTATTTTTAGTTATTATTTATTTAATAATTTTAGCTATTTAGTGATTAATTTTTTATGAAAATAATATGCTTAAAATCTAAAATTCTTTCTGTTTGTTTTTAGGGAACACACCTGCATTGTCTGGTGGCAGGTGTGTTGTTAAACATTTGTATGCATAAAACACCTGGTGATGCTCAGGAGTTACTCCTGTCCCTACACTCAGCTTTTTGCCTCAACTGCAAGCCTGCAGGTATTTAAAAACCTAAATTAATTCCTAGGCCTGGATAGTACAGTGGATGGAGAATCAGCCTTGCATACAGTGAACAAGAGTTCTATCCTCAACATCCCATCTGGCCCCCATGAGCACTGCCATGAGTAATTCCTGAGTTCAGAGCCAGGATGAACCCCAAAAAACACAAGATGTGGCCCCAAATCAAACAACAGGAAAAAGAAATCTCGTTTCCTAAAATAAGGCAAAATGCTTTTCCGGCTTCTGCTGCATCTTCCAGTATTTCTGCTCTTCTGTCTTTGAGGTCTTCTTTTATCACTTCTCTGCACAGTTTAGCAAGCTTGGATGTTAGCATTTGGTCTCCTGAGGCTCGTGCCCTGCCACGTTGGCGGAATGAGCTCAAGAGTTTCTGAAGACAAGCATCCTTTTGTGTCTTTCTCTCTCTCAGCATTCTTCGCACAATCATGGAGGTGCTGAACCAGTCGGTTGTATTCTTCATCGATGTTGTCAATGATGGTATGTTCCCATATTGCTGCAATGGTGCCAAAGAGTTCCCAGTTGGTGGTCGTTCTGGGAGTTCTCTTCTTAAACTTTGCAGCCTTTTCTCCTCTTGCGGGAAGTAGAATTTTGCATGAAGGAGACGGTGGTCCTATCCTGTTTGGAATTTGGGGATGACAGCAACATCGGTCAGATGGTCTGACTGGAGACGAGGAGGCGCTCAGTCGCATAATGCTGTATTTGACACTGGAGAAGAATTGTTCCTTGGAACATGCGACGTAAAGAGGCATCGGTGGCGTTGGTGTTCTTGTCAACATGAACATGGCCGTAAACATTGATTCCTAACAATTGAATGCCTAACAAACCAGATAGGACGATTACACTTGAAGAGATGTGGCCCACTGCCAACAATTTCTATCTTCATTGTCTACACACCAACATCCACATACAAAGAAGATGAAATTGAGAAATTCTACATGGAATTGGAGGAGTTCTATAAAAAGATCACACCTTCTAAAAGATCATAGTTGGTGATTTTAATGCCAAGATAGGACCAAGAAGATCGGCTGAAGAACTCCACATCGGGACCCATGGCCTAGAATGGAACGAACAGGGTGAGAGACTATCTGAGTTCATCATGTCCACCAAGACCATTCATGGGAGCTCACAGTTCCAGAAGGCTGAAGCAAAACATTGGACATGGGGGGAATCTCCTGGCGGACAATTCCACAATGAAATTGACCACATCATTTTCAATTATTTTTACTGAAAATTAGTTTTACAATAATGTATTTGCTATTTATTATCATGAAATTTTAATTAGAAGAGAACTCTTCAACTTTTTGAAAGCCAGAGCTACTACAACTAAAAAATAATCTAATTGTTAAGAAAGAATTGAACATGATAGACACACCATCTGGTATCTCTAAATGAATTCAAGATTCTAGTAACATAGTCAAAGGAATATGAATAAAATTTTTGCGTTGGCCTGACTGCTACATTTAAGTTAGGTTAATCACTGTATCACTGTCTTCCCGTTCATCATCAATTGTTTGAGCAGGCACCAGTAACATCTCCATATGTCCTGTCTCATGTAAGTAGAGCCCAAAGGCACCTACTTGCTCCAGGAACATAAAGGGCCTCAAATCATTCCATCAGGTCATGGGAATGAGGTCTATAATTGTTCCTGGTATTTGGCATATCAAATACAACACAGGTAGCTTGCCAGGCTCTGCCATGTGGGTAGCATACTCTTGTAGTCACCTTTAAATCTAGCATTTATTGATGAACCATGTGGCCAAGACAGGCTGGTCTGCTGGGTGGAGTTCTGACGAGGGGGAAGTCCGGATGTGGAAAATGGAGGCCCTTGTGGAGTGGGGGTCGTCTGACTTGTTGTGAGGCTCTGCTGGGGTGGCGGGCCAGGGCTAGAACCAGCCATCCTACCTGGGTGCCCCATGCGTGGCTGGGCACAGGGAGAGCCAGTAGAAGCTCTGCCCCATGTCTGTGAGTCTCCACCATGTCTCTGCTGGGCATGGTGGTATGCGCCTGTAGTCCCAGCTACTCGGGAGGCTGAGGCCAGAGATATGCTTGAGTTCAGGTGTTCTGGGCTGTAGTGCGCTATGCCGATCAGGTGTCCGCACTAAGTTAGGTTAATAATCTGCTCAAAATAAAAATCCGTGTTGATCAATAACACTGGGCTATCCAGAGATAATATCCAGTTCAATCATTTCCACATTTAAATTATCACAAACGTGTGGGAGTCAGAGGCTAGGTAAGAGAAAAAAATGGAACAGTGTGCTAACAATTGTCGAGAGTACTAATGCCAACCTAGAACTGAGCATTAAATAGAGGCAAAAGGATACACATGACAACCCTTTAATGTATGTCCTGCAATCCATAGTCTGGAGGGAAAGGAAAAGAGAAAGAGAGAGAAAGGGAAAGAAATAAAGAACCTGCCATGGAGCAGGGCTGGGGGGGGGGGAGGGAACCGGGGCGTTGGTGGTGGGAGATGGGCACTGGTGGTGGGATGGGTGCTGGAACACTGTATGACCAAAACCCAAACATGAACTTTTTAATTGTATATCTTTGTAATTGTAAAAATAAAAATATTTAAAAAAATCATTTCCACATTTTATTGGGGAATGCAAGGATGAATCTTTATTTCATACAGAGCAAGTGATACAGAATAAAATAAAAGGAGTAAAAACAAATGGTTAAGGACAACAGAACATAGAACTAGTCTAAAGTTTACCAGAGCAGGGGACTGGTAGGGTTAAGATAAAGGGCAGGGGACACTGATACCATCATGGGATGTAGACAGTCTGGTGGCAGGTGTGTTGTTAGAACATCGTGTGCATAAAACACCATAGTAACAGTATTACAATTTTTCAGTTATTTCATTCTGGCAGAAAATCATGTACAGTAAACCCATCAACTAGATAAGAAAGTAGTAGAAATTTTTTATTTTTCTTTCAACTATACTCTTTTAGCCAGACACCCGCCCCACTCCATGAGGGCCTCCATTTTCCACATCTGGACTTCCATCTTGTAAGAACTCCACCCAGCAGACCAGCCTATCGCAGCCCGGCTCATAGAGATCCACCCTGCAGCAGTCTTTTTTTAAATCCGGCTCAAGTATGCTGATCCAGAGACTCACAAACATGGGGCAGAGCTGCTACTGGTTCTCCCTGTGCCCAGCCAGTCACGAGGCGCCCGAGAGGGATGGCAGGTTCTGGCCCTGGCCTGCCACCCCAGCAGAGCCTACGCAACAAGCCAGACGACCCCCCCTCTCCATGAGGGCCTTCTTTTTTCCATATCCAGACTTCCCTCTTGTCAGAACTCCACCCAGCAGACCAGTCTATCACAGCCTGGCTCATTGAGATCCACCCTGCAGCAGTCTTTTAAATCCAGTCCAGGTATGCTGATCCAGAGACTCACAGACATGTGGCAGAGCTGCTACTGCCTCTCCCTTTGCCCAGCCACTCCACGAGGCACCCCCGGAGGGGATGGCAAGTTCTAGCACTGGCCCGCCTTCCTAGCAGAGCCTCGCAACAAGCCAGACGACCCCCACTCCATGAGGGCTTCCATTTTCCACATCGGACTTCCCTCTGGGAACTCCACCCAGCAGACCAGCCTATCACAGCCCGGCTCGGCAGCCACAAGTAGCCTCATAGTTCATCAATAAATGCTAGATTTAAAGGTGACTACGAGAGTACTGCCCACAGTGGAGCCTGGCAAGCTACCGTGTTGTATTTGATATGCTAAATACCAGTAACAATTATAGACCTCATTCCCATGACCTGATGGAATGGTTTGAGGCTCTTTATTTTCCTGGAGCAAGCAGATTCCCCTTGGGCTCTACTAGCATGAGAGAGGACATATGGACATGTTTCTGATGCCTGCTCGAGCAAATCGATGATGAAGGGAAGACAGTGATACAGTGATACAGTGAATAACTCAAAGGGTATCACTGTATCACTGTATCACTGTCTTCCCGTTCATCATTGATTTGCTCGAGCGGGCAGTAACATCTCCATATGTCCTGTCTTAATCTAGTAGAGCCCGAGGGTATCTGCTTACTCCAGGAACATAAAGAGCCTCAAACCATTCCATCAGGTCATGGGAATGAGGTCTATAATTGTTACTGGTATTTGGCATATCAAATATGACACGGTAGCTTGCCAGGCTCTGCCGTACGGGTGGCATACTCTTATAGTCACCTCTGATCTCCAGCATTTATTGATGAACCCCACGGCCGCAAGTGGTCTCGCGAGCTGGGTTGTGATTAGCTCTTCTGCTGGGTGGTGTTCTGATGTGAGGGAGTCTGGATGTAGAAAATGGCAGCCTCATGGAATGGGGGGGTCATCTGGCTTCTTGCGGTCTGCTGATGTGGCAGGCCAGGACTAGAAGCCGCCATCTGAGTTATTATTTTTTAAAAAATAAAACAAAGCCTCTACTGATAAATTATAGATTAAACATATATATATATATGCATAAATTGTGTTTACATTTTGGACTGTCAACTATCTACTTTCAGGGCTGAAATGGAACAATCAACTGTGGCCTGGGCCCCTCCAGTGAAACATCACAGGATGATTTGGGGCCTGATATTCCCAGCCCCACTTCTGCAACACCTCAAACACAAATGTATTTGACTATAAGAGTGTGTGTCTGATAAACCATTCACCCAAACTCCCTCTACACATAATTCAGTTACCTACTTTAAATCATTTTCAGATTTTGGCAGGCAAATTTCTTGGAAACAAAATCCATTTTTTTTGTTTGTTTAAAACACTGACTTTTCCATTAAACTTGAGGAATGAGTGGAATCTTTTTAATGTCAGCTGAATGTCCACAGTGGGAACTTAAGTGTAACCCACACATTCCCCTTCAATATATATGCTAAAAGGTCTTTAGAAATGAATACATCATGTATGTATAAAATTCAAAGAGAATGAATAAAGAAACTATAATATAGAAGATAAAAGAGAATGTTACTGTGATTTTTCTATTTCTAAATGACAATGAATTTTAAAATGGTACCTATTTCCACCATCTATCAGTTTCAATGATAAGAATGTTTACCCATAATTTCTGGATCCAGCTCAATTTATAAAAGAAAAATGAAAGCTCTGCAATCTTTCTCTAACCTTGACATGATTTTAGATTTTGAAAGATGACTAAAGTAAATGATGGCAGCCTTACCACTCTTTGACTAAAGTCAAAATTGTTTAGCAATTCTTAGTGGAAAACATTATGGAAGATCCATTAGAAAAAGAATAGATTACCACACTTATCCGGTCTCAGAATTGGGCCATAATAAACTGGCCGTATGTCCCAGGGGAGGGCGGAAAACAGCCAGGCACATCCTCTCACAGCAGTGTTTTCAGATGTCCAGAGACGTCTCTGGGGCTTTATGGTTGGCTACAGTTAGAGTGTTACTGTGCAGTGTATGTAGCCAAGGAACATTACATCGGAACACACATTACAGAACTACCTCAAACCACAAACAGATTGTCTTTGCTCAGAGACATCTAGCATATCTAAGTGCAAGGAGCTGTCATTAAAGTATGGACATGCACTTCTTAAAAAACTAAATTTAGAATTGTCCACATATATTGTGGTAGCTGTGTAATATGTACCACTCTAGCCCAAAATAAAAGAATATAAAGGGCCAGGCAATTAGCACAGGTATGACCTGACATGCCAATAACCCTGATTAGAAACCGGGATCATCTATGGTTCTCCGAGAATTGTCAGGAGTGGCCTGTGAGCACAGAGAACTGATGAGTGTACACCCAAAAAAATGTATATGAACTTTTGTGTTTCTTTTTTATATATATATATATATATATATATATGATATAGCTTTCCTTTTTATAGAAAAATAAACAATAAAAAATGCAACAGCTTGGAGCTGGGAAGAGAGTACAGCAAGCACTCTGGTCTGGCCCAAATGAAAAAAGAAACCTATTTGTTTTATTTCTAATATTATGGTATTCCCATTTTCTTGACATTAGAAAAGAACAATAGCACATAATAATGGTAATAGAATGAAAAAGATGTTCTTTCATTTTTCTGTCTGAGTTCACATGCTGTCAGAAGGAGCAATGTGGAATCAAACCTAGGCAGAGCATTCCAGATGCCACGCTCTTAACCAAGATACTCCATTAGCGCTTCATTCCTCTGTGTCCCCAGCTTAGTAATGGAGGCTAATGTGTTTCCCGAGGTTGTGAAAATTAAATGAGTTAACTTAAATAATGCCTGGTATTTAACAAGTTCTATCGAAAGAAGTGAATGTTCTTTAAAAAAAACAAAAGTTTTATTTTGTCTAAAGTAATGCAGACAAAAGAGGCAGCATTAGGACTTCAAACCATGCAGCTGAGTTCAACTGCTAGTTGTGTGGTTCACTTCGTGTAATGAAAATGAGCGTGAGAGGCACCCTCTAAAATAAAGCAATACTCAGTTTCAAAACTATCTAGGATAGAGGTAGTCACCATGGAAATGGGTATTGCCGTATTAATAGCTGAAAAGCTTTAAGAGTTCAACTGGGTGGAGGAAAAGAAGAGAACTAGGTGGGTTGTGTTTCTTGGGGTTCCACCAGTAATGCAGCTGTTCCATGGGGGCTGAGAGACTTAAAATAAAGCACACAACTGGCGGCATGACTAACCATCCTTTGCCCCTGACAGAAGAAATAGCTTATAGAATGGAACTTCCACTGATTAAAAATGTTTGTGAACTCTACACTTAGCTTGGGTCACTGCTTGGCTTCTAAAAGAAATTGTGCTTTTCAAAGCAAGAACACACACAGCACATTTTTTATTCACCACTGAGGTTCTTTTCATAATAAAAGAGTATGAAACTTATTTTTGTAGATATTGAGGGAAGGAAAAGATATTTTGAGGGTTCCCCCAATCATCTTTTACTTATGTAGAAAACTGAAAGAAAAAGTGATGGAATTTATGTAAGATCTTGGTCCCACTTCTTTTCTGTGTTTTGTCTGTTGCTTGCGTTTCATCAAAGCAGTATAAACACCACTTTTCTTGCTGTTGCAAAGTTAGAAAAAAAAATATTTAGCCTTCCAGGAAAACACCAGCACTTTGTACTTCCATGTTGATGAGTGAAAATTTGATGGAAGAATGAGCTAGTAGGACTGAGAAATGTTTGCGGACTCATTCTATTTTGTTTGGTGTACAGCTGATCACTCTGGAGGATGATCTCTCCAATTATGACAGCCTTCACAGAGTATCCACATCAGTAAAATTGGCTAGTTACAGCCTCTCCTGCAGCTTCAAATTCAAAATATGGTTCAAACCTTTCATCACTTGTCATAGTTTGGTAAATAACTCAAGCCATATGAAAGGATTCACTTTCTTTTTTAGTTGTATCCATGTTTTCGTGTGTGTACAACATACATTATGGCATTTGCATGTTGGACGCTTTGTTTTAACTTCTTTTTTAAAAGAAGTTTTTCTGACCAGGGACACACTGTTGTTGGAACAGATGTTGTGGGGGCCCAATAATAGCTCTCAGCTGTCAAATGCAAAATAGGAAACTGTGTCCAGACCACGCCCAGGACAAATAACTGTAATGAAAGGATGGTGGAGAGCAAACAGTAGGAGAATTTGACATTTATAGCTGCAGTAAGTTGTGCAAGCATGGAATAAACGTGTCTGATCTTCTTCTTCTAGCCCTTTATATATTAGGAGCAACTAGTCTAAAGAATAAATACAGAATAACACTGAGCTTACCTGTCCCCCAAATGAGCACATAGACATGTATAGTTAGAAAGCGAGAATTGAACTAACTTACATATTGAACTAAAAGGCCTGTCCTCATGTTCTCACCTCGCCTCTAAAATTAGTAGAAGATAATCACTGTATAAATTAGTTTTATGTTTAAAATGATAGATTTTTTTATTTAGTAAAAGAAACATATAGGTTTACCAGAGTGGTGTAAAGGTAAATATTTCCAACAGATTGGGCCATAGGGAGATAGTAAGGTGCTGCCTTCCAAGCTGCCAACCTGGGTTTGATCCCTCGGTATCCTGTATTGTCTCCTTAGCATTTCTAGGAGTAATTCCTGAATGCAGAGTAAAGAGTAACCCCTAAGCATTGCCCCAAAATAAAAACAACTTATGAGCAGGGCTATTCTGAGCAGTGCCTGCCTTGAAAATGGCTGCGATTATGGCATGTGAAAGTTTCTTCTGACTGCTGAAGCTTTGTTGGGCAGGCTGGGACCAAAACCTATCTCCCCTCCATAGCATTCTATGCTCAGCCTGGTGCTGGAAGGACCAGTAGCATCTCTGTGGTTTATTGGTCTCTTTTTGTGATTTATATATGTATCTCTGGATCATGACCAGTGGATGAGGTTGCCTTGGCATCTGAAGCAGTTTGTGGGTATGACTACCATTTTACTATTACTATTTTCCAGAGAAAAATTCCAAATATTCTCTATATACTAAATGTGGAACATGTTTAAAAATAAGAATGGGGCCAGAATCCAAAAGAGCAAGAACAACAAGTGCTGGCGTGGGGGGGGGAAAAGGTGACTCTCATCCATTGTTGGTGGGAATGTCGACTGCTGCAGCCTTTTTGGAAAACAATATGGACATTCCTCCAAAGACTAGAAATTGAGCTCCCATTTGACCCAACCATACCACTCCTGGGAATATACCCTGGGAGGCCAAAAACACACAGCAAAAACACCTTCTGCACCTTTATTTTCATAGCAGCACTATTCACAATAGCCATAATCTGGAAACAACCAGAGTGTCCGAGAACTGATGACTGGATAAAGAAACTTTGGTACAACTACACAATGGAATACTATGCAGCTGTTAGGAAAAACAAAGTTATGAAATTTTCTTATAAATGGATGGACATGGAGAGGATCATGTTGAATGAAATTAGCCAGAAGGAAAAAGGCAGATATAGAATGACTGCTTTTATTTGCATGACACAAATATATACACATATTATGATACCATTATCCAAGGTCAGGCCAAACATAGATCAGGAGGTCTTATCAAAGGTTAAAATTACACAAACATGTGGGAGTCAGAAGTTAGGTAACAGAGAGAAGGGAACAGAGTGTTAATATTTGTCTAAAAGTGCTAACACCAACCTAAAACTGAGCATTAAATAAGGCAGAAAGATACACATGATAACCTTGAAATATATGTATTGCAATCCACAAAGTGTAAGAGAAGGAAAGAGAGAGAGAGATAAAGAGAAAGAGATAATAAACCGCCATAGAGGCAGACTAGGGGTGGGGGAGGGAATTGGTGACATTGGTGGTGGGAAATGGGCACTGGTGGAGGGATGGGTGCTGGAGCACTGTAAGATGTAACCCAAATATGAGCATCTTTGTCATTGTATATCTCATGATGGTATAATAAAAATAGTAACCTTAAAAAATAAATAAAAGTTATAAAAAGATTGGGTCCAGAGAGACAGTACAGCAAGTAGGGCATTTGTCTCACAGGTGACGAACCAAGATTGAATCCCAGAATCTCATTTAGTTCCCCCAAAGCCCAGCATGAGTAATCCCTGAGCTCAGAGATGGAAGCAGCCTGAGCAATGCCATGTGTGACACTTCCCCCCCATAAAAGAATTAAATATTTTTCTAAATTTTCTAAAGTTTTACTAAGAATTATGTATTTTCTTAAGACTTCTAAAACTTCTCATTTTTTGATTCAACGTCTAATTTTGAATATTTATGCTTTTCTAATTTCTGAGATTTCTAAATATAGCAGCTAAATTATTTATTTAAAAAAAGGGCCAAATTTTCAGTCATATGCAGCTTCAAAATTAGCCAACTACTTCAGGGTTTGGATTTATCATTTGCACTCACCACCCCCAAAGAATCAAAGAAAATACACCCAGTTTTGATAGATTTCAACTTATGTGCTAGTGTTACCTTGAATTATATGAGCCCGGAAGAGTCCAGGTTGCTGCAGATGCCCTAAGCACTAATAACCTGACCATTTTGAAGTTTCCGATGTAGAGACTTTTTTGTTTGAGATAATAGTTAATACCTAAAAAGCTGTTTTTTTGTTTGTTTAATTAAATCACCATGAGATAGTTGCAAAGTTGTTTATGATTGCCTTTCTATCATACAATGTTCCAATTCCCCTCCCTTCACCAGTTTACATTTCCCACCACCAATGTCCCCAGTTTCTCCTGGCCACCCACCCCACCCCTAACCCACCCCCACCTCTATGGCAGACACTTTATTCTTTCTTTCTCTCCTTTTGGAAATTATGGTTTTGTACCTCTCATTACAGGTACTGAGAGGTTATCACGATTGTTCCTTTACCTACTTTGAGCACATAGTTCTTATCCAGTGATCATTTCCAACTATTATTGTCATAGTGGTCCCTTCTATACCCTGACAGCCTTCTTCCCTCAGCACTTGCGGCAAGCTTCCAGCCATGGACCAATTCTTCTAGTCCTTGTTTCTACTGTCCTTGAATATTAGTCTTTTATTTCATTGCCACACTCTTCCACAATACCCAGAATCTGGAGATAACCCAAGTGCCTGAGAACAGATGAATGGATAAAGAATCTACGGAACATCTTCACAATGGAATACTGTGTAGCCACCAGGAAAAAGTGAAGTCATGACATTTGCTTATAAATGGATTTACATGAAGACTATTATGCTAAGTAAAATGAGTCAGGAGAGAGACAGATACATAATGATTGCATTCATTTTTTGGAATATTTTTTTTAAAAAGTGCCTAACAGCCAAAAGAACAATTGGTGCTGCTGTGGATGCAAGGATAAAGGGACTCTCATCCATTGTTGGCCGGAGTGCCAACTGGTCCAGCTCCCTTTTGGAAAACAACATGGACATTCCTCCAAAAACTAGATATTGAGCACCCATTTCACCCAGCAATGCCACTCCTTGGAATATACCCTGGAGACCCAAAGATACACAGAAGGAACACTATCTGCTCTTCTGTATTCATTGCAGCTCTATTTATTTTTGTTTAAATATTTTATTATACCACTCTTAGACATACAATTACAAGATGCTCATATTTGAATTTTGGTTCTACAGTGTTCCAACACCCATCCCTCCACCCCTGCCCATTTCCCATCACCAATGTCCCCACCTCCCTCACCCTTCCCCCAGCCTTCTTCCATGTCAGGTTCTTTACCTCCTTTCTCTCTTTCTCTCTCTCTCTCTCCCCTTCTCGCTTCCTTTTTTTTTACACATTTGCAGATTGTAATATATTCTAGACAATGATTGGTTCCACTAGTTTGATGTACCAGGTCCAGAACACAAAAATGGTGGCTATTATGGTGAGCAAGTCTCATCCATCCGGGCTGCTTCCGAGGCCCTAAAGAGGTGATGGGCCCACTCCCAAAATCCATCTTGCCTCCTGGAAGCCTCATAATCCAGCTGAGCTAGAGGAGAGGGATGGCAGCTCTCCCCCATGCATCTGCGTCTCTGCATCATGGCCGAGAGCCCTGAGGGCAGTTTGTGGGCAGGGCCCCAAGGCCTCTGGGACAGGTCAGAGAGGGGAACAACGGGGGACCCCAGCTCCATCTCCAGGAACACCCGGTGACTTCTGCCTCCGAGAGCTGCCTGCTCGAACTCGCACAGCCTCTATTTATGATAGCTAGAATCTAGGAAACAACCTAAATGCCTGAGGACAGAAGACTGGCTAAAGAAACTGTGGTACATCTACACAATGGAATACTATGCAGCTGTCAGAAAAGATGAAGTCATGAAACTTACCTGCAAATGGATGGACATTGAGAGTATCATGCTGAGTAAAATTAGTCAGAAGGAAAAGGACATATATAGAATGACTGCCTTCATTAGTGGGATATAAATATATACCAGTGTTCTACTAAGTGTGGGAAGTGTTAATGCCAGACTAGAACTCAGCATTAAATATATGCAAAGAGATTTACATGATAAACCCTAAATGTCTGTAAGGCAAGTCACAACGTGTAAGAGAAGATAGATAAAGAAGAGAGAGAGAAATAGAGAGAGAGGGAGAAACAGAGAGAGAAGAAAAAAAAAGTGCCTGCTATAGAGGCAGGCTGGGGGGATGTGGGAGGCGAATGTGGACACACTGGTGGTAGGAATGGGGCACTGTTAGAGGGATGGGTGCTGGAACACTATATGACTGGATCCAATTATGAATATCTTTGTAATTGTATGTCTCACAGTTTTATAATAAAAATAAAATAAAATAAATAAAAATAGACTTAAAAGTGCCTATTGTTTAAATTGATTGTGTTTGCTGTTCTACTCTTCAGAAATTATCCTAATTCCTTTATCTTAAGTTAAAACTCAAAACAGTGAAGTGGTTTATCCAGGTTTAAGTCAGAGTCAGGGTTCATAATACTCTTGCCTCAAGATGGTTTTGGTTTTCTTTTTCTTTTTCTTTTTTTTCTTTCTTTCCTTCCTCTCCTTTCTTTCCCTTCTCTTTCCTTTTTCCTCATTTTTTCTTAAATAAACTCACAGTAAATCTCACAGACAAGCAGCACTACTGTTTTTTGCGTGCAACATACCTAGTAGAGTACTGACACACTGTCCCCAGGAAGCTATAGTCAATTGTGCATGCAATTCCAAATGTTTGTGCTTTGAACAGATTTTTCTCTAGATAACCATAAGGAAGAGAAAAACCATTGGATAAAATTACACTCACTTAAATCCACAATATTATTCAATTATGGAATAATAAAGAATCCGTTGAACTGGTTTCTTGGTGGCTTGTTCTCCAAGCCTGTGCTCTCCTTTGAACACCTACGTTGCTAGCTTGCTTTTTCCACTCTGAGAAGCCCATGTTCTCTCTGGAACACTTTCTCCAGTCACGTCCTTCTTTTTATAATTTCTTTCATTTTCTTTTTCTTTTTCAATATAACTTCAGGATTTGCAAGGTTGCCCATAATATTATTATTTCAGGCATACAGTGTTCCAGTACCAATTCCAGCACTGATGAGTGCTTTCCTCCAACTCTGTCACCATTTCCCTTCTATTCCCAAGAAAACCTCCTCCTTAGCAGGCACATGAATTTTTTTTTTACAGTCTTGTAACTTTTTATTTTTTAATTTTTTAATTAATATTTTATTATACCACCGTGAGATATACAATTACAAAGTTAGTTCATGTTTTGGGGGTTTCGGTCACACAGTGTTCCAGCACTTCCCTCCACCAGAGGCACATGAAATTTTTTACATCATGTTGCCTGATGCAACAAAATGGCAAATAGAATTATCAGAATATAGATAAACAAGAGTGAATTTGTGATGATTGTTGTATCTCACAGTAATGTTCTCATGTCATTATCTGAGAATTTACTAAGTTGGTGCTGATTGAGATTTTGTGTTATAAAGTTGGTGAGTTTCTTTCAACCTGCAATTTGATATTTGCTGTGCTTCTACTGGGCTATAACTACTGTGAAATTTGTTGCATATGAGGCTGCTGTTGCAGGAGCTGTGAAGCCAGGCTATCAGCTGCCACAGATGACCTCCACCACCATTTGGATGGCCCAGCTTCTCCATTAAATCTTAGTTGAGTCATCAACACCAAGCTGCTAAAAATGCCCAGGTAGATGAACCTCTTAGTTGAAAACACACGCCTTTTCAGAAAGAGGACGGGTAGATTTCCCACATCTTCTAAGTAAATTTCAGTAAAAGCAATCTTGCTTCACCAAAATATACAAATAAAATAAGTCAGTGCTTTGGCATCACCAGAAAAAGTAGTTATTCTTTTTTGCAATTCAGCCAATATTGTCAGTATTACTCTCATATTTTAATTTTCCTCCCTGCTATATGCATCCTTTGAAAATATGTTCAACATTGACATATGAAAATATGCTAGATCAAGAAACATTTAACCAGGAAGAAATTAGCTTCAAATTATTTTATGTATGGATTGTTACACAAAAGAGAGTTAGTAGAGACCTAAGCAAACAAGTTG
>JAJIBD010035448.1:0-28526 GCA_021461705.1 Cryptotis parvus
AATTGGGGCGAGAGTGGACCTCAACACTTTATTGTTGAACAAGAGAATATCTCTAACCCTCTCCCCGTCTTTTAGCACTTTGGTGATACCAGAGCAGCAATTTGTACATCAATGCTATAAACTTAAAATCTATTTTGACCACATAACTGGAAGCTATAATAAAATTCATAATAAATTTTAAAATCCACTTTCTT
The DNA here is from genome assembly GCA_021461705.1 of Cryptotis parvus. NCBI lineage: Eukaryota > Metazoa > Chordata > Mammalia > Eulipotyphla > Soricidae > Cryptotis > Cryptotis parvus. Next base: position 195 of record JAJIBD010035448.1, read on the forward strand.
ACCTTTCAGTTATATCACGTACCATATATTTTTTAAAATATTAATATAGGCTACATTTGAGCCAGTAGAGTAAATCTTCACAAAGAGTATGGGACTACAGATTCCTAGGAAGGAAGATCTTGCCAGTATAAATTCCTTGAAACAAAATACCCAACCACAGAATGTAGAACTAACCTCTATAATGTAGTTTCCTTGGCCTCCTAATCTCCTATAAAAATACACTAAACCTACAGAATATAAATAACCAACTGCTTGAATTATGCACTTTGGCCTCTGTCTTAGAAAAGAAGGAATTCTGTATGGCAGTTCCTTAAATACAGCAGGATTATTCACAGCCTTCTGAGCTAATGAATCTACCTATTGCCCATCAGAGTGATAGCTAGATCACTTAATGGGTAATAAGGTATTCTACTGTTCTACTATGTATTCTACTGTTAAGGAAAATAAGTCTGTGCACTTTGGGAGCGACAAAATGGTGAATCTTAAAGGTATTATACTAAATGAAATGAGAAAAAAGTAAAATTTTCACATAGGGTGGAAAACTGAGGTCACAAACAAGCGAACAACCCCTTGACTCAGTAAAACTCTGGTGAAACGAGCAGAGAAAAATGGAAATAGAGATGAGTAAAAGGCTATTTCTAGTGGAGTGAAGTGATAGCACTAAAACTTTAGAGAATAGGATGGTGACAAATATATGTTTAGAAAACTAAAAGCTGTTTCTAAAATTCCATTAATATTGCAAACCAGTAATAATCAATAGAAAAATACTCAACCAGTAATAAATCAATGACAAAATTTCAGTCATCCCTTTTTGCCCTTTCCTTCTAGTTCTTTATTTAAAAGCTTAAAAAATTTAGTATTGTGATGTTACAGAAACCCTCTGAAAGAATCACAAAAAATTGAGACTCCCCTCATGAATAATTATTAAATCTACTACATAAACATGACATATTGCTTGCAATGTGCTTTGAAGCTTTTAAATCAGGATTCAAACCAATTCCTAATCTTTTTGAGAAACGAAAAGCAGCTACTAATCCTAAGTCATAGAAGAAAATGAGATGTTTGACAAGAAGACTATATAAACCACTACATTTTTTTATAATTTGATGTTTTTATGGTAGTAATTTGTAGCATGTATAATGTAATACAGTTTTTTTGAGGAATACAGTCTTGATGTCCTTAACATACATACAAATTTACTGACATGAATGCATTATTCTATTGTTATAACACATTTAGCAGCAGCTTAAAGACCTTCCACTTGTCATTTCACAGCCTACATACATTTTCTGTTCTAAGTCTCATTAGGGGCTGGGAAATGAAGTATCACTAGAATCATAATCCTACACAGATGCTTAGGGTCCTCTTCAAGCTGACTTGGGTGCACTAAGTCTACGTGTTCTACTGCTGTAGGATTGAGGTTAGCTAGTCCTGTTCAGCTCCTGGACAGTCCTGTAGTTCAAATCCTCTCCCCCGCTTGGAACTTATCACCCAATATGGGGGCTAGTTTGTGCAATGCTAGTAGGGAAAGTTGTCTTCTGGGAGCGTTCCAGCTCTTCTTTATTTAGAGAGGTGCTTTTCATTTAGGGGGTGCTCCCACTTGGTACTCAGGACTCCTAGTAACACTTTTGGTGAAACTCAGTCAATCAGGCCAGTGGTTTAGTGCTCAGACCCCAGGACACAGTGACATTTGACTCCATGTTGCCAGGGACCACAGGGACTATGCCAGTGGTACTTGTGGGTCAGCGGGAGTGACATGAGGTGCTGGGGATATACACCCTAAGTCCTATGCTATCACATTGGCCCCTCATCTTTTATTTTAAAAGTTATTTTTTAGTCACAGTGATTCCACAATACTGATAATGATAGTTTCATACATACAATGTTTCTAACACCATGCCCTCCACCACCAGTCTGTCACTCCACACTCTATATCCTCTGTACCTGTAACCCCAAAAACTCAATTCCTATATCATTCTCTATCTTTGAAAGGAGACATGACTTAGGCCAGGGAATGATAGAACAGTGGGGAGGGTGTTTGCCTTACATATGGCAGACCCTGGGTTTGATCCTGACATCCATATTGGTTGTAAAGCACCACCAGGAGTGATTCCTGAGTGCAGAACCTAGAGGATTCACTGAATAATGCTATGTACCAAAAATATTAATAATAAATACCGAGAGAAATGAATGATAAATAAATAAATCTATTCAGAATAATAGTCCTGAAAAGAATAATACAGGCAATGGTTAGAACTTTAATTACCTGCCAAAATACCTTCCATGTTGATATATGAACTAATATTCCTGGAGTTGATATTCCATGTCATTCACTAATCGTCCATGTGCACAGGGATTTATGTAGTATGCATCAGGGGACTGAAATTCTAAAATCCACGTTAGAATTTTGCCTAGCACAGTGAACAAGACTAGTGGGCCAGGTGATAGCACAGAGATGAGGTGCTGGCGCATGTAGCTGACCCAGGGCTGACCTAGGTTCAAATCTGCATCCCTATGATCCCAAGCACCACCCAGGAATAACTCACAGGGGTGCAGAGATCAGGGAGTATCCCTAGGGACTGCCCAAAGAAAAAAAATCTTTAAAGTGATAAAATTGTCACAATCCCAAACTAAAGTCTATGCATGTGTGATTCATATGAATATGCCTGTGCATGTATATGACATACATATCATTATGAATTTACTTTGAGCATCTTCAAAGATTTAAAATCACACTTAAGAGCCACAATCTTTCATGCACATTTATTTACTTATTAATATTATTTCATAAATATTGTACATTTAATGTTTTTTACTATGAAGGGAGTAAAAGATTTGAGGTAACTTTGATTCATAGGAGCAAATAGGAATTTGTAGGTGCTTTCAGGCAATAACTCTTTTCTTGCCTGGAAATCTACAAAGTAATTTACAGAAACCAGAAGGAGCTGCACAGTATTTTATATGTATACTGCTTTTTAAGGAAGAACAGAAACATCAGGAGCTTTCCAACTGTTTTCTATATTCCAGAATCAATAGAATATTTATGCAAGCATCTCTTTTCTTGCCTTTGATATTTGACAGAATGCACTCTGTACATATTACCCCCCAGATCAAAGAGGAGAATATTTGTAGTAGCCTAGTCCTGGCGCCATGTCATCACTATCTTTCTCTTCCTTCCCCATCCTTCTTTACCCTACAAGCTTGTCAGATTGAATTTCTTGGGGCTATCTTCCATGAGCATCAAAGGAATGAAGCGGGATCTGAATATTACATTAGCACCAGCACTGCCACCACGAAAGTGACATCCACTCTTCATTTTTACTAGGCAAGCATCCTAAAGATTTTGCACCTGTTTCAGGTTAGCCCTGGCAAGTGAACCATTTATATTAATGGGCAGTGTTTAAAACAAAATCTGGGGTGTTCGCCCAATCACTGGTGTTAGCCCTGGATGCTCTTATAAACAAAATGGGGACCAGGGTTAACTGTTTGCATTAAAGTCCTGACCAGTGAAAAACACACGTATCACAGGCTGAATAAGTAGGACTGAGTTGTAAAATTTTTTTTTTTTCAGGAATGACCAGACTCAAATTTGGAAATTAAACTAGGTACTCAGATGAGCCAGGCTCGATATATTGAGAGCTTCTGTGATAGGGTGTTTCTTTTATATGAACTTTGTTTCCTGCATCTCTTATTTATATGCTTTGTGTGTTTGCCACACCCCAGAGTGAAATCACAACTTGGTGAATCATGGCAGCTGTGCCTGAAGATTGTTTTAGATCACCAGAATTAAATATTGCCCACAATCCGTTTTGCACAAATTAACTGAAACCAAGCTACCCAATTCCTTGTTCATGATTGGATCTATGATTAACCTTGACGGAAGTGAGTAACCTCATTAAGTTCTGGCTCTGTGAAACGCTATCAGTGGGAGGAGTAGTTGAAACACAGGAGGTTGTCTCCTATTGGTGAGTGTTTAAAATCAATATGCATCTAAAAGGTTTCGTTCATTCTAAAGTTCTGTTTTACAGTGGGTTTCCAGCTGATCATTAGAATGGTCTAGAATTGTCTTTTTTTTTTTTTCTTCGAAGCGAAACCTATCACAGAGGCTGGAATAAAGACTTGGCTGAAGACTTTGGTTGTACATCTGTTGGAAAATGGGTTTTTAACAAGCATTTTAATATATTTAAAGTATTTAGTTCCTACTGTAATTTTGGCATGAAATAATTTGTTCGACAGGAAGCTAACAGGTTCTAAGTATAGAACTGTAATACTATGATGGTGCTCCTGAAAAGTTGATATGGGACTGAACAATATCTTGTGAGCGGCGATGGCCCTTCTGCATTAATTGACTTGGGTTCAATTCTCAGTGTCACATGGTCCCAGGCACCTGGGGTAAGTCCTGAGTGCAGGCCGGGGGTAACTGCTGAACATCGTTGAGTGTGACCCAGCAAAGCAAAAAAATTTGATATAAAAGGTGAGAAAGAATTAGAGCACCAGCCAACCAGATATGGTTTCCCCTAAGCAAGATATAAAGACCTACACTCAAGAATGATCTTTTCCATAAGAATCACAAAGGAAGGGGAGTAAACAGCTCCATCTGTTCTTACGTCAGAGTTCAACCGAAGTGAATCCTATTCATAGAAAGTACTAAAAGTAACAATAGGGTCAAGGACCAATGTACTGAACTTCCTGTGTCCATTTTCATTCATGGTGGGCGCAATAAAACTGAAGGACCAAATCCCCAGAGACCTCGGTTTGGATCTACACTTTGCCCTGATCTCCCTCATGATTTATTCACATGAGAGTAGGAAGAGACTCTGGAACAAGTCTCCTATCTCTAGATAAAAAAAGATTTACCATTTTAAAACGTAAGGGTTTGTAGTGTCTATAATGATCTCATTTATTTTAGTGAATGAGACTATAAAAACCCATTATAACAAGGAAGATACCCCATGTTGGTTCAAGAGATGGAACCCAAGTGCTAATTTTCTCTGTTTGGGGGTAATTCTCATCTACTCTTTTCTAATGCCTTTAGCCTGTACATACAAACAGAATTGCTGTCCTTTGGCACCTAGTGGGCATACATCTAGGCACTCCCACCCTTACCATCTGTGGCCTTTGAGGAGAAGTGCTAACACAGAGCTGTTAGGTAGGCTCTCACACTGCTGACTAAGTGTGGGTGGGGGAGGTGCAATCTACCCGCAAACGTCAGATTTTATTTAAACTTTTAGCATGCACAGTTAAGGAGGTTTAAAGTTAAAACAGTAATTTTAAGAAACCATCTTAATGAAATGATTTATCGACCAAACATCATAGCTAACCTATTCTGAAGTGAAGTAGTTAGCCAAACAAGGAACCTAGCACTTTCATCATAGGCGAAAACAGCTTGATGAGCAAAGATGTATTCATGCATTTTGTAGAGATCGTTTCACTCTACACATGACTAAAAATATAAGAATTTAAGCTTTATAATCTGAGATTTCCTACCTATATATTGAAACAATAATAAGAAGGTAGCAAATATTTACCTAAGCCGTTTTGCACTACTTTCCTCACTGAAAATATTTATAGAAAAATACTTTGAAGACAAAGATCAGCTAAGATTTTAAATGGCTGAAATGAAAAGCTTAAATATTTTTAATAATGTGAATCATTGAAAATCAAAGTACACCCAACTGTAATTCCCATTCTTAAATAAACTATATTTCTCTGTTATCAGTCCTATTTTACTTATAATTATACTCTGTACCTGTCACTTTAAGAAAGTGATGTTTGATTATTTTTGTTTGTTTTTAGTTGTTTTGCCCTTACCAGACAGTGCTCAGAACTTACTTCTGGTTCTGCACTCAGGGATCACTCTAGTAAATCTCAAGGAGTTTTTAACTTTGTCTTTGATTTAGTAAAAGCAGTGACAAAAAATACAATTCACATCATTCTAATTCCAAAAGTTTAACAAAGTTCCAGGACCATCAAAGAATTAAGCAAATGTGGCATAAGCAACTGAAACTCTCACAAAATTTGATTCTTCTATACCATATATACATAAGGTTATAACATATATGAACACTATTCTAAAAGCTAGTTTGTTTAATATATATATATATATATAAAGATTTATTCCATGAGCTTAATTTTTATATGATTATAACAATTTGCAACTTTTCAGGTAAATTAAAAAAACTGTAACACACAGAGGAAAAATAAGGAAGTCCATATTCCCTGAAGAGACAAACATTTCCGTTATGTTTACTTGAAGCTCTTGGCAGACTGTTAATGCTTCTTTACAGTTAAACCAGAGCTTGTCTACAGAAGAAAAAATTATACAGTTGGATCCCAGAGATTTGGTTTAAATCTGTTTCTGTTCCCAATGCTTGTCTCTTTCCAACCACATTTATGAGCATCTTTTTTTCAAACTCTTTTCTGTACATCTTGCCTGCCTCGCCACACTCCTAAATATCACCCACTGCTCCTCAGGGCCAGCCATGTTTCCAACCTTTGCCAAGGAACAAAGCATTGGTTTACCTCCAAAGACTGCCATTAAATTTACCTTATTTATTGATCAGCGGGAGGTGCACCCACCTATGGGGTCTACACGAACTGTTAATACTGTGGATCTCCCACTGGCACCCCAGATCTCTACTCTGTTTAATAACTGTGGGCCCCATGGGTCAGGTAAATTGCTGTTGACATATTGGTGCCAATGCCCCTGGAGCATTGATTTATTAGAATCACTCTCTCCACTAGGATGCATTTTATCGTGTGAATAAAAATAACCAGATATGAAGAAAGCAAAGGAACAAAGTGAGTGCCTGCTAGAAGAATAAATCATTTCAACTCCTCTGCAGTAGATAGGGCCTATTAGAATATCAAATTTAGAAATAAGGCATTGAGATTCTGCATCTCATTAGAATCACCCATTAGGAGAGCCTCTGTAGTCCGGAGATGGGCAAAGTAACTACTCAGAACTTGCATGCTCAGAGAAAGTCAGGTTTCTATGAAACAATAGCTTTAGCTTCTTTACTTTTCTTCATAATTGCTTGACCACTCTGTACAAATGTAGGCGCTCTCCAGCACAGTGGCTGACTATGAAATGGGTACATGCATCAATATATCTTGATCCATTGTAAATAATTCTCATGTAATATTACACATTACATTTACTATTCAGGTTAATAAAAACTTATATTTGATGTTGAAGATGGAGTTATTGAAAAGGTACCAGAAGGAAAGCTCAGAGTCAGGATGGTCATTTATCAATGGACCATAATGCTGTCATGCAATGATCCCCTCACCCCTACCATATTTACTTCAAAATTTCCTGCTCCCCCCGTCCCTGACCTGCAGGGATCAGGTTAGATGATCCAGGGCTCTTAAATCTGAATGCTGATTCAAGCCTTCTTACTCTACTGCCAATAATGATCCCACTGCAGTGCCAAATTTAGTAATTAGTTTCTTATTATGCAGATACCTGTCCAACAGGAATTGGCCTGTGACCACAAGCCATTTTCCTTAACCATAAGTAATATCAGATGGTAACTGCTGATAGGTACTCTTCACCAACCCCAGAATTTCCAACTAAGAGACTCCCATCCCACAGAAATTCACTGAACATCCCTATCCACAATGAAGCAAGTTTTGTCAATGTGTAGAAATTCCCTTAAGTAATAATTCTGTTTTAGTTCATTTTTTAAAAATACTTTTCAAGCATTTTCTTACATTGTATTTCTTTTATAGGTATCGACCTAATAACACAACTCATAGAAAGGAAATCTTTCTATATTTCTATAAGACATCTACAGTGGAGTAGAAAGAATGATAAGCTTGAAAGTTACAACATCGTGCCAAGCAGAAACAGGGAAGTTATCAGAAGCAGAAGAGAGTGGCGCTAATCATGTCAGGATTTGTTTAAAATCTCTCTTCTATTCGATTATTATTTTGGATCTTTCTTTGGTGGTGCCATGTTGGGGCTGAGTACAGGGTGACATTTAGTCTTGGGGATATAACCAGGACTTACATACAAAGTATGTATTCTGCCACTTCAGTTGTAATACTTGGCTCTGAATCTCTGTTTTATGTCGACTCTACCTGGTTTGGACAAAGTGTTTCCAGATGAAGTGCTAAAGACAATTACCAGTTTGTGCTGGGTAATTATGAACTCAGGAGTAAACCTCTTTAGAAACCTCATATTATAGTAATTCTCAAAAATTAATAGTATTGTGTACTTGCTAAGACCTGAAAAGCACTATTTCTTAAGCGATAAAGTATAAATTCTTAGTAAAAATGAAAAATTAATATAGTAAGTTTATTGGCGATTCTTCGCACTTGTTATGTAGGTTTAAGCGATTACTCATTGGGCCTTGTTCATCAAGTTCTCCCTTGAACAGGTATCTCCATGCTGAATGCTGTATGTGTATTTGCTTGGCAATTTCTACACTGGAGGAAGCCATGTTCTTCCTTGAACACTTACACCATCTTTCTTCAAAAAATAATATATAATCAATATATACCCATTGAGAAACCAAACTCTCCTCCTAAAGTTGAAAATAAAGGAAAATGTTGCTTAGAAGTTAAATTTACTTATATTTTTTATAGAATTTACATTTGTTTTTCATATTCCTCTATATTTTTCAAATCATATAAACAGTTGAAAAATGTGTGTAAGTGTTGAGGAATGCCAGTTGAAACTGTTGGTCTGTTAAGACCAGGATTTGAACTGGCCTGAGACCCCAAATAGGGACTAAGAAGAGGAGGCATCACAGAGGCGCTTCCAGACAGAGAGAGGCAGCGGCCCCTGGTGCCTGAGCTATAAGACTAGCATTTGGGCTGTGGGCCGCTTGGTGCCACAGTGTCCGAGCATGGGAAGGTGGGTGGGGAGGTGGGCTACTCCTGGTGCTTTCGAGGGTCAGTACCAGAGCCACAAGACTGATGCCTGAGCCGAGGTTAGCTACAAGGCAACAGGCTACAGGGGCAAAAGGACAAGAGGACCAAATAGCAGAGAAGCGAAGAAATAGATTAGGGACAGAGAGTACCGTAAGAGGCAATGGGCCAAAACAGTGAAACAGGGAAATAGAGTTAGGCACTTAGATAAATAGACAAACAAAGAGAAAAGAGGCCTGATGAAAAGCCTGAACAGAAAGGACCTAAGAAAGAGATCCTGAAAAGAGGTCCGGGAGAGGACTACAATGGGTGATACCCTGAATAAGACCTCCGGAAGAGGAACGCCCTGAACTCTAGAGAGGAGCCTGCACAGATGCCCCGAGGAGAGGCCCATGGGAGAACCTGCCTGGACAGAGCCAGAGTGTCTGGAGAAAGGTTCCTGCTGCAGGCAACGAGGTGGCGCAAGTAACAAGTGTAGAAGATTTATTAAAGCAACCTCCAGAAACCTCTGGTTCTTTCTTCCGATGGACTGGTCAGGAGACGGCGTCCGCCCCCAGACAGACCTGGGGCCCCTAATGGACTGTGTGTGCTGGGGGACCCATCGAGGCCCCTGGCATCTGTTGCCGTGGTTATTACCGTCCCCACGTCAGTTAAGGGCAGGCAGAAATCCACAGGGGATGCCTTGACCTCAGGACCTTAGGACCTCCCTGAGTGGGGAGCCTGATACGCCCCTTCCTTTTAGAAGTATTTTATTATACCACCGTGAGATATACAAATAAAAGATATACAATTAAAAGTTCATGTTTGGGTTTGGTCATACAGTGTTTCAGCACCGTCCCTCCATCCCATCTCCATACAAATAAAAAAGATATACAATTAAAAAAAGTTTCATGTTGGGTTTTTATTCTCAAGCCTTAGCATATAAGTAATACAATTTTCTTCCTGAGATTTTAGAAAATAAAACTTTCAAAGATTTAGAACTGAGGGAGCTGTGGACTTACAGTCCTGACTCATCCATTTTACAGAAGAAAATTGGTGAGATCAAGGCGGTAGGAGAAACTCCTTCGCCATGTACCTTGAGTCAAGATCATCAGGTGGCATTGGGTTGCCTAAAGGCATCTTGCTTTTCAAATACATCGCAAGCACTAAGACATTAAAGATTTGCCTGCTGCTGTGCGAGCTCTGTCTTCTCTCACATAGGCCTGATAAAGATCCAATTTCCAAAAATATTGTAGTTTCTATACTACTCATGGACTTCCAATCTAATATTCAAAAACTTCATTCTCCTTAATGGAGACAATGAATACTAAGGCTGTTGAAGGATGTTACTGGTGCCCGCTGGAGCAAATCGATGATGAGCGGGAAGACAGTGATACAGTGAATACTAAAGGCTAATTCCATCCCTACGCAGTCATTACAAAGTTCTTCAAATACCATAATGCAAAATTTCAAGAGGAACAAAGCAGAAATATAGAACAAGCTGTCATTAAAGAAATAACCAGAAGGAAAATAAGCGCTTTCTTGTGTGTTAAGTCACAGAGTAGCTCCAAATATCCTCTTTGAGTCAACTCCAGATTACAAAAACATTTTGAAATGGGTGATTGAGAGTGGCGCACAGTCTGTTTACGATGATCATTTGTCTTTGCATTTCCTTGAACCATTTCAAAGTTTCGAGAAGCCTGCATGTGAATTATCTTCCCTGAGAAAGCTTTAGCTGGCAAGTTAGTGTTCAGTGTTTGTGGCAATGGCGTAGAGACTCAGTGTATTTTTAACGTCCTTGTTTTTGTTCTTGCCTCAAGAGACACTAGTAATTTGAAAACTATTGATGGCATTACTGAATACATATGTGAGGAAAAATAACTCTCTAAACTATATTGTTAGAAGTAAGATAAATATTCAAAGTCAAAGGAGAAGGGTTAGACTATATGTATAGCTATATGCCATCCCTTTTTATGATGTAACAGCATGCACAAAAATGAAAACTGCAATTTGCAACAAACTTTCTTTGAATGATAGAAATCTTCCCACCCACATTCCACAGGAAAATCCTTTCTACAAATTAATGTATTTCGATATGATAAAAAATGTTGAACTAGCTTATTTTTATAAAAGAGAATCAGGATCTGGTGTGAAATTATTTGCTGGAAATTATAGAACATGCTGAGACTTTAAGACTTTTTATAAAACAAATTGTGAACTCATAGCTAATAATACTTTGCTCTTTAAGTAAAGTTTAATATTTAGGGTGGGTTTGTGGCTCGGTGGTAGAGTTTCCTTCTTTGCATACGAGATTATGAGTTAGATCCTGGCCCAGCCCCACATTATTGTGGAGTATAATTATTAAATTATCATATTCACGATCCTCTCAGCATCAGAAGTCAGCCATGCAGTTCTAAGCAGCATTTCGTTAATTGCTACAGTCCCCTTGGTACTTTGGCCCATTACATCACAATAAAACAATAAATAAAATGAAAAGTGCCCTGGCTAACACAAAAGTTTTCTTCAATATCTATAATTTAATTATTTATTTTTAATTTGGCATATACCTTCATTCCCTCCCTCCTTTTGTTCTTTTTCCTTCCTTCAATATTATATTCATTTGCAGATGTTAACCATTTGTAATGAATTCTAGAATGAACATTAAGTGGACTATGGACTATAAGTTAAAATTGTTTGATTCATATATTTCATCTACTGTGTAATTTCAAACCAACACTCTGACTTCTCTCTCTCTTTCCTCTCCCTCTCTCTCCCCATGCCCCCTTTCCCTCATTCTTTGCTCCATATGGTAGCATTATTAGATAGCTTAGGGTTTCACTGTGAAGAGTTCGTAAATCCCTTACCATCATATCGCCCACTTCTTAGAGCATTTGCCTCACCTTGATCCACTCCCACTCCTTGAAAGTCATTGTATCAACTAACTTTGCCTAGATACTTGTCCTCAAGCAAACCGCCCTTCAACCCCAAGAAGACAGTCTTCCTAATAATTTTCAAAGATCTTACAATGCTTGCTTTCTTTTCTTTACCCTGAATATAGTCAATAGCTATCCATTGGCATAGAACAAGATTACAAAGTAATCCAATTAGAGTGGAAGACATATTTAATATATTTGAAAATGGGGAATAAAGGTTATAAAATCAAATAGATATATTATTTTAATTTTTACACTATCACTAAGAATAACAACTATTTTGATTTATATTTTGCATCAATTATTCCTCTTAATATAGACCATAATTCTAATCTATAGTTCTAAAAGTCCAACAAACTATCGAGAGAACATTTAATATAGGTAGAATGCTCATATATTATATTAGCAAGTTTATTTATAGCATGAAGTTTAAATCTTTATCTTGCTCTATACAGATATTTATCATAGTAAAAAAACATAAATATAGCGTTTTAATCTTGGCTTTTCACCTTATGTGATGACTTATTCTCTTAAATGTTTGGTATCAATGGCTCACTATGATGCCAAATAATTCAAAATTTAAAAACACAATTGATGCCAAATATTTCTAAGACATAAAGCATTATTATTTTTGTGTTATTCAAATGATCTCTCATCATAGTTGGTTCTATTTTAGTTATTATTTATTTAATAATTTTAGCTATTTAGTGATTAATTTTTATCACAGTAATATGCTTTAAAATCTAAAATTCTTCTGTTTGTTTTAGGGAACACACCCGCATTGTCTGGTAGCGGTGTGTTGTTAAAACATTGTATGCATAAAACACCTGGTGATGCTCAGGAGTTACTCCTGTCCCTACCATCAGCTTTTGCCTCAACTGCAAGCCTGCAGGTATTTAAAACCTAAATTAATTCCTGGGCCTGGATAGTACAGTGGATGAAGTCAGCCTTGCATACAGTGAACAAGAGTTCTATCCTCAACATACCATCTGGCCCCATGAGCACTGCCATGGTAATTCCTGGAGTTCAGAGCCAGGATGAACCCCAAAAAAACACAAGATGTGGCCCCAAATAAACAACAGGAAAAGAAATCCTCGTTTCCTAAAATGGTGAAATGCTTTTCGGCTTCTGCTGCATCTTCGAAATATTTCTGCTCTTCTGTCTTTGAGGTCTTCTTTTATCCCTTCCTATACTGAGTTAACGAAACATGGATCTTAGCAATTTGATGTCTGAGGCTGGTGCATGCACCGTTAGTGAATAGGCTCAAGGGTTTCTGAATGGCATCTTTGGCCATCTTTCTCTCTCTCAAGCACATTCGCCTTTGAAATCTCATTGGGGATTGCTGAACAAATTAATTCATATTCTTCATCGTCATTTTGTCATTGGTATGTTCCATGTTGCATTGGTGCCAAAGGTTTCCAGATTGGTGGTGATTCTGGAGTTCTCTTGTAAGCTTTGCAACCTTACTCTACATTCTTGAAGTAGAATTTTGCCCGCAGGCGATTGGGTTCTGCTCTGTTTGATTTAGGGATGAGCAGCTAACATCGGTCAGATGGTCTGACTGAGAGCGAGGCGTCAGTCGCATAATGCTGTATTTGACACTGGAGAAGAAATTGTTCCTTGGAACATGCGACAGAAAGAGGCGTCGGTAAGCGTTAGTATTCTTGTCAACATGAACGCAGCGTAAACGTGATTCTATGGTGATACCTAACAAATGAATAGGGCGATTACACTTGAAGAGATGTGGCCCCTGCCAACAATTTCTATCTTCATTGTCTACACACCAACATCCACATACAAAGAAGATGAAATTGAGAAATTCTACACATGGAATTGGAGTTGTTCTATAAAAAAAGATCTTCTAAAGATCATAGTTGGTAGATTTTAATGCCAAGAATAGGACCAAGAAGATCGGCTGAAGAACTCCACATCAGGACCCATGGCCTAGAATGGAGCAGACAGGGTGAGAGACTATCTGGAGTTCATCATGTCCACCAAGACCATTCATGGGAGCTCCACAGTTCCAGAGGCTGAAACGGAAGCATTGGACATAGGAATCTCCTGGACAATTCCACAATAGAGAATTGGCCGTGTTTCAATTATTTTTACTGAAATTGGTTTTACAATAATGTGTTTCTTCTATTGTATCTGGCAAAAATTTTAATTAGAGAACTCTTCAACTTTTTGAAAGCCAGAGCTACTACAACTAAAATAATCAGTATTGAAAAGAATTGAACATGATAGACATACATCTGGTATCTCTAAATGAATTCAAGATTCTAGTAGCATAGTCAAAGGAATATGAATAAAATTTTTCCGGTGGCTGGCGCTGCTACATTTCAGTTGAGTTAATCACTGTATCACTGTCTTCCACGTTCATCATCGAATTGTTTGAGCAGGCACCAGAGTAACATCTCCATATCATCACCATCTCATGTAAGCCCAAAGGCACCTACTTGCTCCAGGAACATAATGGATAAAATGTTCATAAGGTCATGGGAATGAGATTTCTGGTGTTCCTGGTATTTAGCTTATATCAAATACGAACACAGGTAGCTTACCCAGAGCTCTACCATGTGGTAGCATACTCTTGCGTGCCTTTAAATCCTAGCATTTATTGATGAACCATGTGGCCAAGACAGGCTGGTCTGCTAGGTGGAGTTCTGACGAGGGAAGTCAGATGTGGAAAATGGAGGCCCTTGTGGAGTGAAATTCGTCTGACTTGTTGTGTGAGGCTCTGCTGGGGTGGCGGGCCAGGCTGCCCACCGCCATCCTACCTGGGTGCCCCATGCGTGGCTCTGGGCACAGGGAGAGCCAGTAAAACTCTGCCCCATGTCTGTAAGTCTCCACCATGTCTCTGCTGGGCATGGTGGGTATCGCCTGTAGTCCCAGCTACTCGGGAGGCTGAGGCCAGAGATATGCTTGAGTTCAGGTGTTCTGGGCTGTAGTGCCTTCATGACGATCAGGTGTCCGCACTAAGTTAGGTTAATAATCTACTCAAAATAAAATCCGTGTTGATCAATAACACTGGGCTATCAGAGATAATATCCAGTTCAATCCATTTCCCCTTTTAAATTATCACAAATGTGTAGGAGTCAGAGCTAGGTAAGACAGAAAATGAAACAGTGTGCTAATAATTTGTGAAAGTACTAATACCAACCTAGAACTGAGCATTAAATACAGGCAAAAAAGATACACATGACAGCCCTTTAATGTATGTACTGCAATCCATAGTCTGGAGGGGAAAGGAAAGAAAGAGAGAGAGAGGGAAAAGAAATAAAGAACCTGCCATGGAGGAGGGCTGGGAGGGAGGAACCGGGGACGTTGGTGGTAGAGGAGATGGGCACTGGTGGAGGGATGGGTGCTGGAACACTGTATGATCAAAACCCAAATATGAGACTTTTTAATTGTATATCTTTGTAATTGTAAAAATAAAAATATTTAAAATCGTTTCCACAATTTATTGGGAATGCAAGGATGAATCTTTAGTTCCTGTGGCAGCAGTGATCCAAAATAAAATAAAGGAGTAAAAACAAATGGTTAGGACAAGCAGAACATAGAACTAGTCAAAGTTTACCAGAGCAGGGGACTGGTAGGGTTAAATAAAAGAGCAGGGGACACTGATACCATCATGGGATGTGGAGCTGTCTGGTGGCAGAGTGTGTTGTTAGAACTTATGATTATAAAACTTCACTAGTTAACAGTATTACAATTTTCAGTTATTTTCACCATAGCTGAAAATCATGTACAGTAATTCCATCAACTAGATAAGAAAGTAGTAGAAAAATTGTTATTTTTCTTTCCAGCTTCTACTCTGTGCACCCCCGACCTTTACTCCATGAAGGCCTCCACATTTTCCACATCTAGGACTTCCAACTTGTAGAACTCCACCCAGCAGACCAGCCTACTGCAGCCCGGCTCATAGAGGTCCACCCTGCAGGATCTTTTTTTTTAAATCCGGCTCAAGTATGCTGATCAAGAGACCGCTAGACCTGGGGCAGAGCTGCTACTGGTTCTCCTGTGCCCAGCCAGTCACGAGGCGCCGAGGAGGGATGGCAGGTTCCAACCCTGGCCTGCCACCCCCAGCGAGAGCCTGCGCAAGCAAGCGCAGCACGCCCCCCCTCTCCATCAGGGGCCTTCTTTCCATATCAGACTTCCCCCTTCCGTAAGAACTCCACCCAGCAGACCAGTCTTGTCACAGCCTGGCCATTGAGATCCACCCTGCAGCAGTCTTTTTAATCCAGTCCAGGTATGCTGATCCAGAGACTCACAGACATGTGGCACAGCTGCTGCTGCCTCTCCCTTACCCAGCCACCCACGAGGGGCACGGAGAAGATGCAAGTTCTAACACTAGCCCGCCCCTAGCAGAATAGCCATAATAAGCCAGCCCCTACCGCAGAGGCTTCCATTTCCACATCCGGACTTCCCACTCGTTGGAACTCCACCCAGCAGACCAGCCTATCACAGCCCGGCTCGTGCAGCCACGAGTAGCCTCATAGTTCATCAATAAATGCTAGATTTAAAGGTGATTACGAGTATGCTGCCACATGGCGACCTGGCAAGCTACCGTGTTGTATTTGATATGCTAAATACCAGTAACAATTATAGATCATTCCCCTGACCTGATGGAATGGTTTGAGGCTCTTTATTTTCCTGGAGCAAGCAGATACCCTTGGGCTCTACGAGCGACAGAGGATATATGGACATGTTTCTGATGCCTGCTCCAGGCAAATCGGTGATGAGCGGGGAGACGGTGAACAGTGATGCGGTGAACCCAGCCCAAAGGGTATACTGTATCACTGTATAGTCATCCAGATCATCTGCTTTGGCGAAGCTCGCTTATCTCCATATGTCCCCATTTAGTCTAGTAGAGCCGGTCTGCTTACTCACGAAGTATAAGAGCCTCAAACCATTCCATCAGTCATGAGCGAGATCTATGATGACACGGCTCTGGCATATCAAGTATGACACGGGTAACCACAATTTCTGAACCGTCTGAGATGACATACTTTATAGTCACCCTGATGTACAGCATATATTGATGATGACCGGCGCAAGTGGTCTCGCTGGGCGCGGTTGTGATTCAATCTCTGCTGGGTGGTGTTCTAAATGTGAGGGAGTCTGGATGTAGAAAATGACGGCCTCATGGAATGGGGATCATCTGACTATGAAGAGTCTACAGTGTGAGCCAGGACTAGAACCGCCATCTGAGTTATTATTTTTTAAAAATAAAACAAAGCCTCTACTGATAAATTATAGATTAAACATATATATATATATATGCATAAATTGTGTTTACATTTTGGACTGTCAACTATCTACTTTCCAGGGGCTGGGCCAGATGCAACAATCAGCTACTAGCTGTTGCCTCAGTGACACATCTAGGATGATTTAGAGCCTATTTTCCCAGCCCCACTTCTGCAACACTCAAACACAAATGTATTTGACTATAAGAGTGTGTGTCTGATAAACCATTCACCCAAACTCCCTCTACACATAGTTGAGTTACCTACTGTAAATCATTTTCAGATTTTGGTAGGCAAATTTCTTGAAACAAAATTTTTTTTGTTTGTTTAAAACATTGCGCTCCCATTCCTTGAAACTTAAGGAATGAGTGCAGTCTTTTTAATGTCAACTGAATGTCCACAGTTAGAACTTAAGGTGTAAGCCCACTTTCCCCTTCAATATATATGCTAAGGTCTTTAGAAAATGGGAATACATCATGTATGTATAAAATTCGAAGAGAATGAATAAAGAAACTATAATATAGAAGATAAAAGAGAATGTTACTGTGATTTTTCTATTTCTAAATGACAATGAATTTTAAAATGGTACCTATTTCCACCATCTATCAGTTTCAATGATGAGAATGTTTACCCATAATTTCTGGATCCAAATCAATTTGTAAAAGAAAAATGAAAGCTCTGCAATCTTTCTCTACTGTGACATGATTTTAGATTTTGAAGGATGACTAAAGGAGTAAATGATGGCAGCCTACCACTCTTGCACTCAAAATTGTATACACAATTCTTAGTGGAAGAAAACATTATGGAAGAACCATTAGAAAAGAATAAATTACCACACTTATCAGTCTCAGAAGTGGGCCCCAATAAACTGGCCGTATGTCCCAGGGAGGCGGAAAACAGCCAGGCACATCGTCTCACAGCAGTATTTTCAGATGTCCAGAGAGGAGCGTCTCTGGAGGGCTTTATAGTTGGCTGATTAGAGTGTTACTGTGCAGTGATGTAGCCAAGGAACATTAGCCCCGAACACATTACAGTACCACCTCAAACCACAAACAGATTGTCTTTGCTCAGAGACATCTAGCATATCTAAGTGAGCTGTCATTAAAGTATGGACATGCACTTCTAAAAAAACTAAATTTAGAATTGTCCACATATATTGTGGTAGCTGTATAATATGTGCCACTCTGGCCCAAAAGCAAGAATATAAAAGGCCAGGCAATTCCTTGGGTAATGACCTGACATGCCAATAACCCTGATTAGAAACCAGGGATCATCTATGGTTCTCCGAGAATTGTCAGGAGTGGCCTGTGAGCCCACAGAACTGATGAGTGTACACCACAAAATGTATATGAACTTTAGAATTTTTTATATATATATATATATATATATATGATATAGCTTTCCTTTTTATCCCAAAATCAACAATAAAAATGCAACAGCTTGGAGCTGGGGGAAGAGAGCACAGCAAGCATTAGTCTGCCCCAAATGAAAAAAGAAACCTATTTGTTTTATTTCTAATAGTGTGGTATTCCCATTTCTTGACATTAGAAAAAAACGATAGCACATAATAATGGTAATAGAATAGAAAAAAGATGTTCTTTCATTTTCTGTCTGAGTTCACATGCTGTCAGAAGAACAATGTAGAATCAAACTAGCAAAACATTCCAGATGCCACGCTCTGCACCAAGTCTTCCCTTAGTGCTTCATTTCTCTGTAGTCCCCAGCTTAGTAATGGAGGCTAATGTGTTTCGAGGTTGTGAAAATTAAATGAGTTAATTAAATAGTACCTGCATATTTAATAGTTCTATCGAAAGAAGTGAATATTCTTTAAAAAAAACAAGGGTTATTTTGTCTAAAGTAATGCAGACAAAAGAAGCAGCAGTAGGACTTCAAACCATGCAGCTGAGTTCAACTGCTAGTTGTGTAGTTCACTTCGTGTAATGAAAATGGCGTGAGAGGCACCCTCTAAAATAAAGCAATACTCAGTTTTCAAAACTATCTAGGATTAAGTAATTACCATGGAAATGGGTATTGCCGTTAGTAGCTGAAAAGCTTTAAAGAGTTCAACTAGGTGGAGGAAAAGAAGAGAACTAGGTAGGGTTATGTTTCTTCCAGGAGAACCACCAATAGTGCAGCTGTTCCATAGGGGCTGAAACTTAAAATAAAGCACCCAACTGGCGGCATGACTAACCATCCACCCCTGACAGAAGAAATAGCTTATAGAATGGAACCACTGATTAAAAATGTTTGTAAACTCTACACTTAGCTTGGGTCACTCGCTTGGCTTCTACAAGAGATTGTGCTTTTCAAAGCAAGAATATACCCAGCACATTTTTATTTACCACTGAGGTTATTTTCATAATAAAAGAGTATGAAACTTATTTTGTAGATATTGAGGGAAGGAAAAGATATTTTGAGGTTCCCCCCAATCATCTTTTACTTATGTAGAAAACTGAAAAAAAAGTGATGGAATTTATGTACCATCGTGGTACCACTTCTTTCTGTATTTTGTCTATTGCTTGCGTTTCATCAAAGCAGTATAAACACCACTTTTCTTGCTGTTGCAGAGTTAAAAAAAATATTTGCCTTCAGGAAAGATACCAGCACTCTATACTTCCATGTTGATGAGTGAAAAATTTGATGGGGAAAGAATGAGCTAGTAGGACTGAGAAATGTTTGTGGACTCATTCTATTTTGTTTGGTGTATAGCTGATCACTCTGGAGGATGATCTCTCCAATTATGACAGCCTTCATGAGTATCCACATCAGTAAAATTGGTTAGTTACGGCCTCTCATGCAGCTGCAAATTTAAATAGGGTTCAAACCTTTCATCACTTGTCATAGTTTGAAATATCTCAAACCATATAGAAAGGATTCACTTTCTTTTAGTTGTATCCATGTTTCTCGTAGTGTACAACGCACATTATAGCATTTGCATGTTGGGCCCGCTTTGTTTTAACTTCTTTTAAAAGAAGTTTTCTCACCAGGGACACACTGTTGATGGAACAGATGTTGTGGGGCCCAACAATAGCTCTCAGCTGTCAAATGCAAAATAGGAAACTGTGTCCAGACCACGAAGGACAAATAACTGTAATGAAAGGATGGTGGAGAGCAAACAAGTAGGGAGAATTTGACATTTATAGCTGCAGTAAGTTGTCCAAGCATGGAATAAAGTGTCTACATCTTCTTCTTCTAGCCCTTTATATAGTCAAGACAGCTAGTCTAAAGAATAATTACAGAGATAACACTCAGGTTACCTGTCCCCAAATGAGCACATAGAATGTATGTAGTTAGAAGCGTGGAGAGAATTGAACTAACTTACATATTGAACTAAAAGGCCTGTCCTCATGTTCTCACCTGCGCCTCTAAAATTGGTAGAAGATAATCACTGTATAAATTAGTTTTATGTTTTAAAATGATAGATATTTAGTAAAAGAAGGAAACATATAGGTTACCAGAGTGGGTAAAGGTAAATATTCCATAGATTGGGCCATAGGGAGATGTAAGGTGCTGCCTTCCAAGCTGCCAACCTGGGTTTGATCCTCGGTATCCTGTATTGTCTCCTTAGCATTTCTAGGAGTAATTCCTGAATGCAATAAAGGGGTAACCCTAAGTTGCCCCAAAATAAAAACAACTTATGAGCAGGGCTATTCTGACCAGTGCCTGCCTTGAAAATAGCTGCGATTATGGCATGTGAAAGTTTCTTCTGACTACTGAAGCTTTGTTGGGCAGTGGGACCAAGCCTATCTCCTCCATAGCATTCTATGCTCAGCCTGGTGCTGGAAGGACCAATTAACACTCTGTAGATTATTGGTCTCTTTTGTGATTTATATATGTATCTCTGGATCATGACCAGTGGATGAGGTTGGCATCTGGAAGCAGTTGTGGGTATGACTACCATTTTACTATTACTATTTTCAGAGAAAAATTCCAAATATTCTATATACTAAATGTAGAACATGTTTAAAAGAGGAAATAAGAATGGGGCCAGAATCCAAAGAGCAAGAACAACAAGTGCTTGGCGTGGGGGTGGGAAAGGTGACTCTCATCCATTGTTGGTGGGAATATGGACGGCCACAGGCCTTTTTGGGAAAACAATATGGACACATTCCTCCAAAGGCTAGAAATTGAGCTCCCATTGACCAAGCATACACCACTCCTGGGAACATACCCTGGAGGCCAAAACACACAGCGAAACACCTTCTACACTTTATTTTATAGCAGCACTATTCACAATAGCCATAATCTGGGAAACAACCAGAGTGTCGAGAACTGATGACTGGATAAGAAACTTTGAGGTACAACTACACAATGGAATACTATGCAGCTGTCAGGAAAAACAAAGTTATGAAATTTTCCTATAAATGGATGGACATGGGAGAGGATCATGTTGAGTGAGAGATGTAGCCCAGAAGGAAAAAAGGCACGTAACAGAATGGCCTTTTATTTTATGAACACATTCTATACATATTATGATACCATTATCCAAGTCAGGCCAGACATAGATCAGGAGGTCTTATCAAGGTTAAAATTACACAAACATGTAAGGAGTCAGAGTTAGGTAACACAGAGAAGGGAACAGAGTGCTAATATTTGTCTAAAGTGCTAACACCGACCTAAAGAGCATTAAATAAGGCAAGAAAAGATACACATGATAACCTCTAAATATATGTATTGCAATCCACAAAGTGTAAGAGAAGGAAAGAGAGAGAGAGAGAAGAAAGAGATAATAAACCTGCCCCTAGAGAGCAGACCAGGGGTGGGGAAGGAGTGGTGACATTGGTGGTGGAGAAATGGGCACTGGGTGGAGGGACGGGTGCTGGAGCACTGTAAGATATAGCTTAAATATGAACATCTTTGTCATTGTATATCTCATGGTGGGCTATAATAAAAATAGTAACCTTAAAAAATAAATAAAAGTTATAAAAGATTGGGTCAGAGAGACGTTACAGCAAGTAGGGCATTTCTCTCTAAAATTGTGAGCGCGCCAAGATTGTCCCAGAATCTATTTAGTTCCCAAAGCCCAGCTTGTAGGTAATCCCTGAGCTCAGAATGGGAAGCAGCCTGAACAATGCCATATGTGACCCACTTCCCCATAAAAAAATTAAATATTTTTCTAAATTTTCTAAAGTTTTGCTAAGAATTATTTATTTTCTTAAGACTTCCTCAAACTTCTCATTTTTGATTCAACATCTAATTTTGAATATTTATGCTTTTCTAATTTCTGAGATTTCTAAATATAGCAGCTAAATTATTTATTTAAAAAAGGACCCAAATTTACAGTCATATGCGAGCTACATTATTGGCCAGCTACTTCAGGGTTTTGGTTATCATTTGCACTCCACCACGCCCCCAAGAGAGAATCAAAAAAAATACACTCAGTTTTGATGGATTTCAGCTTATGTGCTAGTGTTACCATGAATTATATGAGCCACGGAAGAGTCCAGGTTGCTCCAGATGCCTAAGCACTAATAACCTGACCATTTGGAATTTCCGATCTAGAGACTTTGTTTGAGATAATAGTTAATACCTAAAGCTGTTTTTGTTTGTTTAATTAAATCACCATGAGATAGTTGCAAAGTTGTTTATGATTGCCTTTCTATAATACAATGTTCTAATTCCTCCCTTCACCAGTTTACATTTCCCACCACCAAGTAACCCCGTTTCTCCTGGCCACCACCACCTAACCCACCCCACCTCTATGGCGGACACTTTATTCTTTCTTCTCACCTTTTGGAGATTATGGTTTGTGCCTCTCTACAGGTGCTGAGAGGGTTATCACGATTGTTCCTTTACCCACTTTAGGCACATAGTTCTTATCCGGTGAGCATTTTCCAGCTATTATTATCATAATGGTCCTTCTATACCCTAACCTTCTTCCCTCAGCATGCAGTAAGCTTCCAGCCATGGACCAATTCTTCTAGTCTTATTTTTACTGTCCTTAAATGTTAGTCTTTTATTTCATTGACTCACACTCTTCACAATACCCAGAATCTAGAGATCCCAGGAGTGCCTGAGAACAGATGAATGGATAAAGAATCTCGGAACATCTTCACGATGGAATACCGCTGCCGCAGCCACCAGGAAAAAGTGAAGTCATGACATTTTGCTTATAAATGGATTTAATGAGGAACTATTATGCTAAGTAAAATCAGTCAGGAGAGAGACAGATACATAATGAGTTGCATTCATTTTTTGGAATATTTTTTAAAAAATGTCTAACAGCCAAAGAACAATTGAGTGTGTGCTGTGGATGCAAGGATAAAAGGACTCATCCATTGTTGGCCGAGATACCAACTGGTCCAACCCTTTTGGAAAACAAACATGGACATTCCTCCAAAACTAGATGGCTAGGCACCATTTCACCCAGCAATGCCACTCCTTGGAATATACCCTGGAGACCCAAAGAGATACAGAAGGAACACTATCTTACTTCTGTATTCATTGCAGCTCTATTTATTTTTGTTTAAATATTTTGTTATACCACTCTTAGACATACAATTACAAGATGCTCATATTTAAATTTTGGTTCTCCATGTGTTCCAGCATTTATCCCTCCACCCCTGCTATGTTTCCCATCATCATCCCACCTCCCTCACCCTTCCCCCAGCCTTCTTCCATGTCAGGTTCTTTACACTCTCCTTTCTCTCTCTCTCTCTCTCTCTCTCTCCTTCTAGCCTCCTTTTTCTTACACAGTGCAGATTGTAATATATTCTAGAGCAATGATTGGTTCCACTAATTTGATGTACCAGGTCCAGAACACAAAAATGGTGGCTATTATGGTGAGCAAGTCTCATCCATCCGGCTGCTTCCGAGGCCCTAAAGAAGTGATGGGCCCTCCCAAAATCCATCTTGCCTCCTGAAGCCTCATAATCAACTGAGCTAGAGGAGAGGGGATGGCAGCTCTCCCCATGCATCTGCGTCTCTGCATCATGGCCGAGAGCCCTGAGGTGTTGTAGGCAGAAGCCCCAAGGCCTCTAGAGCCAGGTCAGAGAGGGAACAAGGGGGGACCAGCTCCATCTCCAGGAACACCCGGTGACTTCGCCTCCGAGAGGCTGCCTGCTCGGGCTACACAGCTTATTTATGATAGCTAGAATCTAGGAAAACCTTAATGCCTGAGGACAGAAGACTGGCTAAAGAAACTGTGGTACATCTACACAATGGAATACTATGCAGCTGTCAGAAAAGATGAAGTCATGAAACTTACCTGAAATGGATGGACATTGCAAGTATCATGCTGAGTAAAATTAGTCAGAAGGAAAAGGACATATATAGAATGACTGCCTTCATTAGTGGGATATAAATATATACCAGTGTTCTACTAAGTGTAGGAAGTGTTAATGCCAGACTAGAACTCAGCATTAATATATGCAAAGATTTACATGATAAACCTAAATGTCTGTAAGGCAAGTCACAACGTGTAAGAGAAGATAGATAAAGAAGAGAGAAATAGAGAGAGGAGGGAGAAACACAGAGAGAAGAAAGAAAAAGTACTGCTATAGAGGCAGGCTGGGGATGTGGGAGGCGAATGTGACACACTGGTGGAATAGGGCACTATTAGAGGGATGGGTGCTGGAACTACTATAGACTGGACCAATTATGAATATCTTTGCAATTGTATGTCTCACAGTTTTATAATAAAAATAAAATAAAATAAATAATAGACTTAAAAAGTGCCTATTGTTTTAAATTGATTGTGTTTGCTGTTCTACTCTTCAGAAATTATCCTAATTCCTTTATCTTAAGTTAAAACTCAAAACAGTGAAGTGGTTTATCAGGTTTAAGTCAGAGTCAGGGTTCATAATATCTTGCCTCAAGATGGGTTTTTTGTTTTCTTTTCTTCTCTTCTTTTTCTTTCTTTCCTTCCTCTCCTTTCTTTCCCTTCTCTTTCCTTTTCCTCAATTTTCTTAAATAAGCTCACAGTAAATTCACAGACAAGCCTCTACTATTTTTGCATGCAACTTATACCTAGTAAGTACTGCACACTGTCCCCAGGAAGCTATAGTCAATTGTGCATGCAATTCCAAATATTGTGCTTTGAACAGATTTTTCTCTAGATAACGGAAGAGAAAAACCATTGGATAAAATTACACTCCTAAAATCCACAATATTATTCAATTATGGAATAATAAAGAATCCGTTGAACTGGTTTCTTGGTGGCATGTTCCCCAAGCATGTGCTCTCCTTTGAACACCTACGTTGCTAGCTTGCTTTTTCCACTCTGGAAGCCCATGTTCTCTCTGGAACACTTTCTCCAGTCACGTCCTTCTTTTTATAATTTCTTTCATTTTCTTTTTCTTTTCAATATAACTTCATGATTTGCAAGGTTGCCCATAATGTTTTTATTTCAGGCATACAGTGTTCCAGTACCAATTCCAGCACTGATGAGTGCTTTCCTCCAACTCTGTCACCATTTCCTTCTATTCCCAAGAAAACCTCCTCCTAGCAGGCATGAATTTTTTACAGTCTTGTAACTTTTTATTTTTAATTTTTAGTTAATATTTTATTATACCACCGTGAGATATACAATTACAAAGTTGTTCATGTTTGGGGTTTAGGTCACACAGTGTTCCAGCACCCTCCACCAGAGGACATCAAATTTTTACATCATGTTGCCTGATCCAAACAAAATGGCAAATAGAATTATCAGAATATAGATAAACAAGAGTGAATTTTGTGATGATTGTTGTATCTCACAGTAATGTTCTCATGTCAATATCCGAGAATTTACTAAGTTGGTGCTGATTGAGATTTTGTGTTATAAAGTTGGTGAGTTTCTTTGCAACCTGCAATTTGATATTTGCTGTGCTTCTACTGGGCTATAACTACTGTGAAATTTGTGCATATGAGGCTGCTGTTGCAGGAGCTGTGGAAGCCAGGCTATCAGCTGCCACAGATGACCTCCACCACCATTTGGATGGCCCAGCTTCTCCATTAAATCTTAGTTGAGTCATCAAACAGGCCAAGCTGCTAAAATGCCCAGGTAGATGAACCTCTTAGTTGAAAACACACGCCTTTTCAGAAAGAGGACGGCTGGATTTCCACACATCTTCTAAGTAAATTTCAGTAAAAGCAATCTTGCTTCACCAAAATATACAAATAAAATAAAATGGCTATTTGGCACAACAGAAAAGAAGTTATTCTTTTACAATTCAGCCAATATTGTCAGTATACTCTACATTTTTATTTTCCTCCTGCTATATGCATCCTTTGAAAATATGTTCAACATTGACATATGAAAATATGCTAGATCAAGAAACATTTAACCAGGAAGAAATTAGCTTCAAATTATTTTATGTATGAATTGTTAACACAAAGAGGGTAGTAGAGACCTAAGCAAACAAGTTGAGGGATAGTGAAGGAACCCAGAGACAAAAAACAAAAAGAGAGTCGCTGTAACCATTAGTTGGGGTGGACAAAGAAAGAAAATATTAACAAAATCAGAGCTCAAATAAATATTGGCGGCAAGAAAGCATGGCAAAGATGACAACTTGCCTTATACACAGCTGACCTGGATTTGACCGTAACACTCCTATATTCACCCCACTCCATCCACCCTCAGCACCACCTAGAATAAACTCTCAGCACCATGGAGGGAGGGGGAGGGAGGGGAGGGAGGGAGGGAGGGAGGGAGGGGAGGGAGGGGGGGGGGGAGGGAGGGAGGAGGAGAGTGGAAGGAAGGAAGGAAGGAAGGGAAGGAAGGAAGGGAAGGAAGGAAGAAGGAAGGAAGGAAGGAAGGAAGGAAGGAAGGAAGGAAGGAAGGAAGGAAGGAAGGGAAGGAAGGAAGAAGGAGAAGGAGGGAAGGAAGGAAGGAAAAGAAAGGAGGGAAGGAAGAAGAAGGAAGGAGGGAAGAAAGGAAAGAAGGAGGGAAGGAGGGAGGAGGGAAGGGAGGGAGGGAAAGGAGAAAGGAGGGAAAGAGGAAGAGAGGGAAGCAGGAAGGGATGAAGAGAAAATGAAAGAATGGAAAAATGTTGCACTCAAGCAGAAACATTTAAAATAATACACAAATCAATTTATGTAAATTCGCATATTTTTTGGCATTTGGGTCTCTAAGAAAGAGAACTACTTGCTTTCCATAGTTTAATAATATTTTTAGCAGAAGGCAAAAGCCAAGTGTTGTAATTTTTATTTAATATATTTAAGAGACCAGAGCTTTCTTCTCCCTTGAATGTTTCTCTTAAAGTATAACAACACATCTTCTATTTTGGAATTATTTTTCTGCTCAATATCTATTCTTGAGAGCAAGTTTACTAGCCAGCAATCCTAGCAAAGAAGATTCCTGTCACAGTCTCAATTTCAGACAGCTTAGAGAAAAACATATTTTAATTGAAATTGTGATCCCACAATTAAGCAGAAACACACTTTCTCAATGGATTCTTTGGAAGGATATCTTTCCCTAAATTGCTTAAGTGAAAATGAAAAGGATCATAAGAAAATTCTTATGTCTTTTACTGCCCATCAAGAAAATGTTTACTTTGTGTATCAGTTTGCTTTTTTTTTTGGGGTGATTTTTTCATCTACAAAAATAAAATGACCCAAGGCACTAAAATTACTTGTAAGTTGATATTAGAAAGTCGGAAAAGAAGGAATTTTAAACAAGATGAGTGTAAGAGATTAAATACCAATTACTTGAATGAGGCACATACTTTTTACCCCACATAGAAAATATGTGTGTTAAAAAAAAACATATATTTAGTGAGTGTTTGGAAATGAAATGAGAATATAATACTTTATAAAATGTTTGGATGGTTATGTTAGATGGGCACCACGACTTTATAGGATGGATTGATGAAACACCTTTATTGCTGTCAGAACTCAATGCAACAGTTCTCATCAAGCAAGAAACACTACGAAGTATTGTTTGGCAAGAATTTTAAAGTCATGTTTCATGTCAGTAGAAATTCATGCTTAAGGACTTGTGCATGTGAGGACCATGTATTAACTAAAAAATAAAAAATGTGTCTTGTGGTTCTTCCATAGAAGACAGACACTCAATTTCAGGATATTGAAACACTTAACGTTCATGAGAATATTAATATGTGAATGACCTACAACAAGAATGGGAATAATGTTCAGGTCTCTCAAACTTCCTGAGCACTTTTTAAAAAAGTACATGCTGTAATGTGTTTACTTGTCTGTTTCTTCTTCTAAACTTTTTAATTCCTTCAATTTGGGTGTTTTTATCTTTTATTCCTAGTTCTAGCATAAAACCTTACATTGCGAATTTAATCATGGTTTTGAAAGCACCCATTAGAAATTATAGACATGATTTTGAAATAGCAAAATTACAAATTAAA
>JAJIBD010035449.1:0-20875 GCA_021461705.1 Cryptotis parvus
CCCTCTCTCTCTCTCCCCCTCCCATCTGAGACAGAGTGTCCCCTCCCGGGCCCCAGTTCCCAACCGGAGGAGAAGCCCCCCAGGGTGTCGCTTCTCCCAGAATCCCCGGGAGAATCTAAATTGCAGCGGCTCCTCCTTCTGGCTTCCCAGACCAAAGGGAACCTTTGGGGGGCGGGGGTGGGAATCTGGCCGCCAGGGCCCCCCAGCAAGACGACGTTCACTTGGGGAGAAAGGGAAGACAGGCCTGGCATTGGGGCCAGCCGGGCGGCGCTCCCAGCTCGGCGCCTCTGCCAAGACTTAGGTCACCGCCGCTGCCTCCCGGCCTCGTTCATTCACTCACTCGTTCCTCTTACTCCGCACACATTTATCAAGTCCCTGCGGCGCGTCAGGCTCTGGGGCCGTGGAGATGAATAAAACACGTGGCCCTGTTGTCAAGGAACTGACTTTCAGGGAGCCAGGAAGAGAATAAAAAGAAGGCGACGCGAGGCCAAAGCGCGCGGTGCAGGGGAGCGCTGAGGACCCGGTGCAGGCGGTGGGGGCTGGGCGCGGCCGCAGCGGCGCAGGGAGGAATGGGCAGCCGGCCACGGGCCAAGCCTGCCCACACAAGCGCTTGAGCTTTGCTTCTGCAAGCAGGGAGCCTGGACAGGTCTTTAAGCCAACGACCCAGACGTGGAGTGCAATATGTGCATTTTCAGAGGCTCCCGCGGCTGCCCCCGGTGGAGGCTCAAGGCGCTGACCTGTGACCTGTTGTCAGGGGCTGGGGTGCGCAGTGATGGTGGGGAGCAGAGACTGGCCTCCAGGTAGCTCATTTCCAGGAGACATAGATGACTCGCAGGCGGTGGGAGAAGCCGGGAGTGAGTTCCTAATCGGGTCTGGGAAGAGCAAGGTAACCCAGCGCCCTCCGGTTACTGTAGGGGCCCCTCGAGGTCCAGAAACCCTGCAGTGACTGAAGGGGTTAAAAGGCAGGCGAGTAGGCACAGGACAAGACTGGAGACTGGACTTCTCAGTAGAGAGGGGGCCATAGCACAGCAGGGGGGGCGCTTACCTTGCTTGTGGCCAAGCTGGGTTCCATCTTTTGGCCTCCTAGAGGGTCCCCTGAGCTCTGCCAGGAGTAATTCCTGAGTGCAGAGCCAGGAGTAAGCCTTGAGCATCTCTGGGTGGGTTCTGTGCCCCCACATCCACTTTTCAGTAGTGGGCTGGGGAGAGAGCCCTAAGGTGTCCGCTCAATGCTTGTGTGGGAGAGAGCCCCAGGCTTACTCCCCAGTACCTCCTGGTCTCCGAGCAGCGGAAGGACCACATGAGCACTACTGAATGTGTCCTCCCCAGAGAAACCATTAACGCCCCAAACAATTGTGTGTCAGCCAAGGCCCTATGGTCTTGTTCATGCTGCTCTTCCATTCTTGCTGTTACACCACCCTCCCTGCATTGGTGCTCAAACCTCACGGCTGTGAGATGGCTGCTGCAGCTCCGGACGTCGTCATCACATTCAAAGGAAGAGTACAAGCAGAGACAGTACAACAGGTAGGGCCCGCCTGGCGCACAGCCAGCCGCTTTGATTCCTGGCAGCACATAGGGGTCCCTGAGCACCGCCGAGTGATTCCTGAGTGCAGGGCCAGGAGTAACCCCTGAGCAACGCCGGTGGCGCAAACAACAATAACAACAACACAAAGCCCAAAACACAAACCAAAAGAAGGGAAGCGTGACTGCAGGTTAGTAAGTTCCTCTCATCAAAGAAACAGAAGCTTCAGGCAGCATCTGCTTCTAAGCCCAAGGTCCTGATTGGCCCCACATTCGGCCGAATTCTATCAAGAACTCTTGGGTGCTGGCCTGGAGCGCTAGAGGTGCGTGTGTGTGTGTGTGTGTGTGTGTGTGTGTGTGTGTGTGTGTGTGTGTGAGTTCTCAGGCTATGGGGTCTGCCAAGACCGTGGTTTGTAGGGGAGGGAGAGTCACTCACCGCCAGGAGAAGTGACCACAGGACAGTAGCAGCCCCCCCGGTTTCCGTCTCAGATGGACTCAGAGCCCAGAGCCTCTGAAGCAGGCCCTGCCCACTGCCCTGTCCTGCCACGGCCCACCCTGTCCCTCCATGGATCTGCTCCCTGTGGCCACACGGGTCTGCTCCTGGCCCGCTGCTGCCTGAGACAGGATTTGATGAGCCTCCCTGGGGTCCCCCAACCCAATAAATCCACAGAGCTGCACATGCGGAGGCTGGGTCAGGATCCCCGATGCTGCGGAACTGAGGTCACATGACTGAAGAGGCGGGGCTAGGGTGGGGGGATCGGTCGCACCTGCCCAGCGGCCTCTCAGAGCCCCAGCCCAGTGCCCGCTGCTCCCCAATAGGCAGGCAGGTTCCTGTTCCCATTTTGGACCCGGGAATGGAGCCAAGCACTAGGCTGAGTCTCTTCCCTGTGGCAGTTTCAGGCGTCAGCAAAATCAAATCAGGCCCATTGGTTCTACAGCCCCTAGGTCAGCCCTGGGCTTCAGCCCTCCCCGGGAGGAGCAACCCCCAGATGGAGCACGGCCTCGGCCACTGGGGCCTCAGGTCTTGGGAGATCAGGGTCTCCCAAAAGGTGATGCCGGCATGTCCTTCCTTCTTCTTCCTTCCCCCCTC
Organism: Cryptotis parvus; assembly: GCA_021461705.1. Classification (NCBI taxonomy): domain Eukaryota; kingdom Metazoa; phylum Chordata; class Mammalia; order Eulipotyphla; family Soricidae; genus Cryptotis; species Cryptotis parvus. The sequence goes on from JAJIBD010035449.1 coordinate 2,609, forward strand.
CTCCCTCCCTCATCCCTTCTCCTCCCTCCCTCTTCCTCCCCTCCCTCATCCCCTCCTCCCTCCCTCCTCCCCCTTCCTCCTCCCCTCCCTCCTCCTCCCGTTCCTCCTCCCGTCCCTCCTCCCTCCCTTCTCCTCCCCTCCCTCCTCCTCCCCTCCCTCCTCCTCCCCTTCCTCCCTCTTCCCTTCCTCCTTCCTTCCATCTTTCTTCCCTCTCTCCACTCTTCCTCCCTCTCTTCCTTGCTATTAGCAAAACAGTGCTCCAACACTCCAAACCAAAGAATAACAAAAAAAAAAGGAAAAAGAGGAAGACCTGGGACCATCCTCCCGGGAGGGCTTGGGAAACAGCAGCAGCAGCCCCTGGCCCGGCTCCTCATTAGGCTCCACGCACGGCTCAACCCACACGCCCCACTAGCTGCATAAGCAGATGCTGATGGTGCGGCAGTGTGTGGGAGCCCCCCGCAGTCCCTACGCTCCAGCTGCCCTTGCCCAAGCCTCTGCACACCCGCCCTCCGTGGCTCACCCTCCAGAGACCAGGTGTGTGCCCCACTCCCCAAAGAGAGCAGCTCTCATGCCTGGGGTGGGGTGGGCTGGCTCTTTAACAAACCTTTCTGCATGGGGAGACTGAACAATACAAGGATTGTGGATTGCTCAAAGCACTCCCTTGCCCTGCACGCAACTGACCCCTTTTGGTCCCTGAGTGCAGAGCCAGGAAGTAAGCCCTCAGCACAGCCAGGTGTGGCCCAAATCTAACACCCCCCCCCCAAGATGCTGAGATGGGGCGTGGCAGGCCCGGAGAGGGTCCCCTTGACCCACCAGGCGGCTGACTCAGGAGACCTCACTTTCCCTCCAGGAGGCTGCAGGGACGCAGCCAGCAAGCACCTCACCCACTGTACTAGCTCTCTGGCCTCTGCCTGATGTCTTTTTAAAAAAGTATTAAAAATCATATATTTGCTTTGAGGCCTTCCTAGCGATGCTCAGGAGTTACTCCTGGCTCTGCACTCCAGGAATCACTCCTGGTGGAGCTTGGGGGACCCTCTGCGATGCTGAGGATCGAACTCAGGTTGGCTGTGTGCAAGGCAAAACCCCTCCCAGCTGTGCTATCGCTCCAGACCCCAATGATGTCCTTTTAAAAGGGAAATTGGGCCGGAGTGATAGCCTAGCGGAGTAAGGCATTGCCTTGCAGCGGATGCCCATGCCGGCCCGGGTTCGATCCCGGCATCCCATATGGTCCCCGAGCACCGCCAGGAGTGATTCCTGAGCGAGGACCAGGAGAAACCTGAGCATTGCCGGGTGTGACCCAAAAGCAAAAATAAAATAAAATAAAATAAAAATAAAAGGGAAATTGAGGGGGCCGGAAGGATAGAACAGTGGGGAGGGCACTTGTCCTGTACACAGTTGACCTGGGTTTGGTCCCCAGAACCTCAAACACTACCAGGAGTGATCCCTCGAGCACCACCAGGAGTGATCCCTGAGCTCAGAACCGGGAGGAAACCCTGAAGCACTGCCCAGTGTGGTCCAAAAAACCAGGGGAAGAAAAGATGGGGGCGTGGCGAAAATAATCTTCCTGCTTTTACCTACTGGGCTAGCCTCAATCTCCTCCTCTTGGCCAGACAAGACCATGGAATTCACGTGGAAGCTCCTTTTGTCCCCTTTGGGGCCCTAGAGGCGAAATCCCAGCCTAGTTCTAGGAATCCTCTGAGCTGGGGGGGCGAGGGGTGACCCCAGGCTGAACTGCTCAGGGCCACGGGGATGCGGTCTGGTGAGCACTTCCGGGCTCACCCGGGCCTTCAGGCTCTCCGTGGTGCCAGGGCCTGGTAGCAGCAGCAGAAGCGACTGTCACAGAAGGCCACAGCAGGTCTGGCTCCACCTATACCCACTCAGCGGGACAGAGATCATCGTGGCCGCCAGGGGCGGAGCTGAGTGGGAAAGGAACCAGTGTCACACGCTGAGAAGAGAGACGAGGTCACACACCGTGATGTGCAACGCTGGACACGCCACGAGGCTGAAACAGTCAGTAGCACCTGATGTGCTGTAATTTCACAATGTTTGTTTGGGCGGGCATGCCTGGTGGTCCTGAGGGCTATTCCCAGCCCTGCTTGGGAGTTGCTTTAGAGTCTGCTTGGGGGTCTGTGAGGAACCGGATGGAGTCTGGCCCCCTGCATGCAAACCTGGCAGGCAGCACTGGAGTTCTCGCTCTTCCTCACGTAATTCACCACAAAGCTAAGACAAAAAATCTTCAGGGGCGAAAAGTGCCCTCTGCTGGCTGTGAAGAGGTATTGCCGGGTTATTCTGGGGGGACGCTGGCCAAGGGCCCGCAGGGGATCTTTGCACCTTTCGGCCTCTCTGGAGAAACACAATCATCCCAGAATAAAATGTAAAAGAAAAGGGGAGCAGGGAAGGACTGTGGAAAGGTAGAGGGTGAACTCGCTCTGCGTCCGCTCCCAGCTTCCACTCCCTTCTGACCCGGGTTCCCTCCTCCCAAAGCTTTTTCCTTCTGTGTATCTGCGGCGTTAGAATAAATGGGGCTGGAGTGATAGCTCAGTGGTACAGTGCTTGCCTGCACGTGGCTCACCAGGTTCCATCCCCGGCGTCCCATATGGTCTCTTGAGAACCTCCGGGAGGCGATTCCGGAGGCATGAATCCTGGAGTCCACCCCCAAGCATCGCCAGATGTGGCCCCCAAACAAAACAAAACAGAACAAATACAAGTAAGACTGGGTTTTCTATCATTTTAATACAAAACACTACTTCTTATTTTTGTTTTTTAGGGGCCATGCCCAGCAAGTGCTTGGGGGCTGCTCTTAACTCTGTGCTCAGGAGTAACCCCTGGCAGTGCTGGAGGAGGGGGTGAGGGCCCCTCTGAGAGCCCAGGGTTAAACGGGGGGGGTCAGCAGCCTTCACCCGTGACCAGGCAGCCGCTGCAGCAGGGCCACCCTCTGCCCTGAGTCTGAGTCTGTGGCATCAAAGGCCCACCGGCTTCCCAGGGCACCCCACTCCCTCACCCGCCGCTGGGTGATTGCCATCACACATCCAGAATGCCAGGTCCCTGCTGTCCCGCTGCCTTGGCGGTCACTCCGCCACAGCTGGCCTCCGACACGCTTCTGGAAGCCCCAGCACAGGTAGTTGTTGGGTGAAACACAAGACAGAGCGGGAGGGGGACCCTCAGGGCGGCTGCACCCCTCTAGTGCCCACACAGCTGCCTCCTGATCTCACAAGGGGCGTGAGGACACACCTGGGTCCAGGGTGGGAAGATGGGCGGCTACACTGAAAGCTGTCTCCAGGCAAGACCCCAGGCTGCGCTGGATTGTGGGAGGGTCTCAGAGGCCGCTGGCGCCAGGATGTGAGACCAGGACTGTCTCCAGGGGTGCGCTGGGCTCTGCTGGCGAAACTGAGTCTGTGTGAGGCGTGGGAGAGAGAGTCCCACGGGGCGGAGGCTCTGGGCTGCAGCACCCACAGGGTTCCCCGGCCCGCCAGGGAGTGATGGCTGAACCCAGAGCCTCAGAGGGGGGCCCGCACCCAACACTCCCACCCCCACCCCAAAAGATGCTGAGATGGGAGAGGGGCAGGTTCCCTTCACCCACCAGGGGGCCCCACCCAGGGGACCACCGGCTCCCTTCTCAGAGCTTCAGGGACAGGGAACCCATCACTCAGCATGCTCTGGGGCTTGTTTGTTTTTCGTTGGGGTTCTGGGCTGCACCGGGCTGACTGTCCTCGAGGGTCACTCCTGGCATTGGTGCCGGGGACCAAACCGATGCCTCCAGCACACGAAGCGTGCATTAGCCCTTGGAGCCAACACCAGGAAGCACACTGAAGCCCGCGACCCGACAGGCGGGCCTGGCAGCAGCCTGATGCACAGGTGAGAAACAGAGGCCGGGGCAGCCAGCGGCTCTGCGCCCTTAGCCCCAGCCTCGGCGCCATCACACAGCGCCCAGCGAGCAGAGGCCACCGAGCAGGGAGGGGGGGACCGATGGCTGAGCCCGTCCCATTCCGCTAGCCCGGTCTGCCCGGCCGCCCGCACCCCCTGGCCGCTCCCAGCTCCCCACCCCAAGCCGGCTGGGGCGAGGGCAGGGAAGAAGCGGAGTTGGCAAAACACATTAGCATCTTCCTGTCTGCTAATTAGCTTTGTGAAAATTATTTATTTATCTGCTTATTTCCACCGGAGAGCAGCGGGGCTGCGGGAAATGTGGCGACACATTTCCCGTGAAACGCGCGGAAGAAAGGAAGATGCCACTCAGAGAAGGCGGCTGCCCGCTAGTGGAGCAGGAAGTGGGGCCTGGGCAGGGGGCACAGCTGCGGGGGCGGGAAGCCAGAGGTCCAGGGCGTGTGTGTGTGTGGGGGGCCCTGACCCGTGGGGATTCGAGGGTTCTCCCACCTGCTGGTGCCCACCCCTAGCCCAGGCTGGTTCTGTCATCCCTGCCAGGACTGTTCAGGAGGTGCAGCCTCTGGCAGTGACCTAACTGTGAGCCCGGGCAATCACGCATGTGGGCCCCCAGGGCAAGCAGCCTCATGAGCAGCGCAGCTAACCTGTTGCGAGCAAAATGTGGGGTGCCCGGGTATCCCCGACACCCTGCAGTGAGGGGCGACAAGCAGGAGGAACCCAAACAAAGAGAGCTACCACGGGCCCGCTCCTCACTGTTCCACCTCCCTCCTTTCCTTCCGGGGCGCCCTCCTGGTGCTCAGTGACTTTTGGCCAGCAGGAAGCAGGCCAGTGCTAGACCTGAGGCTATGGGTCAACCCTGCAGGCTCAGGGCCCTCCCTGAGTATGGACCTTCCTGTGTATCAGGGATGCACTGGCTAAAGGGGCACGTCTTCGGGCGATCTAACTGGCACATGCAAGACCTTAGCCCCTGAACTAGCCCCTGCCCCAGTATTTTTTTGAGAACCTGCCACTACCCTCGGCTCGCGGTTCCTGGTTGTTCCCAAAAGCGTAGGAAACTCCTCCAGGCTCAGCCCCTTCCTCTCATGGGGCCCAGGGTGCCACTGCAGCATGCATGGGAACAGGCCAGGATGCACGGTGGCGCCACAGAGAAGAGAAGCGCCCCTGGTGGAGCCCACACAGGCAGGGCTCCCCTGATTTCCGGTGGTAGGCTCTGCCACAGAGGTGGTGGTTATTCCCAGCGCCACCTGCTTGCCCACTGCTGGTGGATTCTCCTCCTGCTGTAAGCGAGCCCCACCCACAGGGGGCACCTGCGCTTTCCTACCATGAGGACCCCCACAAACAGGGGGCGCCTGCCTGTGGCTGCTGCCAGGTCTGCCTGTCGGTCACGCGAGCCAGGGGCGCCATGGGACTCCCTGCTGTGATCCAGCCCTGCAGACAGGGCGCTATGGGCTTCCCTACTGTGATCCAGCCCTGCAGACAGGGGCGCCATGCACCTCCCTGCAGTGGCGAGCCCGCAGACAGGGCGCATCTCTGACATCCCACATGGTCCCTCGAAAGCACTGCTAGGAGTAACCCCAGTGCAGACCAGGAGTAACCCTGAGTGACGTCCTGGTGTGTACCTCCCTCAACCTCCCACGCCAAATAAACACACACACACACACACACACACACACACACACACACTGTCTTTTACAGCCCCCAGCCCCCCACCCACCACTGAACTTACACACCTTCAGCCCACCCTCACTGGCCTTGGTTTTCCTGTAATCTCTCTGGGTGGTTGTGCCCCAGCATTAAGGCACGTCCACTTCCTCCGGACAGCTCCCATAAGGCGGGGGCTGTAGGTGGGAGGTTGGGGGCCAAAAGATCCAAGCTGGGCTCTGTCTCCCCAAGCCCTCGCCGTGAGCCCTGTGCAAACACGACTTCCGCAGAGTGACCGGGAAGGGAGGAAGAGGGCAGAGCTGTGCTCCTTCCGCTTCTCGCGGACCCCTCTGTGTACACAGCCGGGCGGACACTGGCTACAAAGCCTCTGTCGGCTGGTTCCTGAGCCTGAAGGTAATAACCATGGACAGCAGGCGCTCTGTGAATGTTTGACCGTCACAGGTAGTGGCAAGGGCCGCAGTGAGGCTCCTTATTGATCTCACTCGCTCGGCAGGACAGGGCCTATTTATTTGGTATATTATTACTTAATACTTCTGTTTCATGGGTCGATATTCATATATAATTTATAGCAGCTAGTTCTGGCTGTGTAACAAACAACCTTGCATTGGTTAGAACAATAAAGCCATCAGCGGGTAAAGGATGAGGCATGCCAGTTATACCTCAATAAAGCTTTGGTTTTTTTTTAACAATAGAAAAAAAAAACACAAGGAGATCCTGCACTTATTTAATTTTGCTTAAAGAATTGGCAAGGGCTATTTTTTTCCTTTAAAAATAATATTCTGGGGCGAGAGATAGCCCAGTGGGTAGGGCGTTTGCCTTGCATCTTGGCCGGCCTGTGCCAGCCAAGGGTTCGATCCCCGGCATCCCATATGGTCCCCTGAGCATCGCCAGGAGTAATTCCTGAGTGCAGAGCCAGGAGTAGCCCTGAGCATCGCTGGGTGTGACCCAAAAGCAAAATAATAATAATAATAATAATAATAAATAAATAAAAAATAAAAATAATATTCTGCATGCCTTACATGTGGCCAATCAGGTTTGATCCCTGATATCCCATATGGTCCCCTGAGCACTGTCAGGAGTGATTCCTCAGTGCAGAGCTGGGATAACCCCTGAGCATTTCTGGTGGACCCCAAAAACAAAAAACAAAGAACTCTCTCTCTTTCTCTCTCCTTTTCATAATCCCTTAATAAAAAATGTTCCAGCTGTGGGGGTGGAGGAACCCGAGGACGTTGGAGGCACACTGGTGGTGAGATTGGTGTTGGAACATCGCATGCCTGGAAACAACTTTATTATGGAATCAAAGTTATTATGGATAACTTTGTGAATCCATGATGTCTTGATTAAAAAATGTTCCAGGCACCCTTAGGCATCCCTGAGTCTTTTCCAGAATATCTGAGACATAAACCTACTTACATAACAATATTAAATTGGGATTTGCTGTTTCCACTCTTACTTTCTCAGTTCTGCGCATGGAGCTTTCGCAGACTCCAGGGCTGGGGAAATCAACACCCCCATTGAGCCAGCGCCAGCGTGGCGCCCCAATGTCAAACAAGTGCACTCTGCTCATTAAATTTTCTTTTTTGCAAGTGGTTTCTCTTTAAATATGTTATGTGATGTTGGCACCCAATGACGTGTGTTATTATTTTAAGTGAATGCGTGGTTTACATACAGGTTTTCTTTCTGCAGTAGTATTGATAGAAGTCATTTAGGTGAGCGAAGACGCTTTGTGGGTAATTAATGCATTTGTATATTTGCTTTTGGCCCACACTTGGCCATTCTCAGAGGTTACTCCCTGCTTTTTTACTCAGGAATCACTCCTGGCAGTGCTCAGGGGACCATACAGGAATGCTAGGGATCGGACCCGGGTCTGCCATGTGCAAGGCAAACACCCTACCCGCTGGACTATCGCTCCGGCCCCCTGAAGAATTTTTAAGCTCATAAAAGGAGTCCAGAAAGTTTGAGATGCGTCTGGGTTAGAACTGAGCAGGGGGAGCTGCCCACGGGCCAGCATACAGGGGCCCTCACGGACGGCTGGGGAGGCTGGCGCTCGGCTCGCGCTGGGCCTAGCTGACCATGGAACCCCGAGGAGGGCAGATGGGTTTTGGGAGTGGGGCCCGTCGCCTCTGGGGGTCCCGGAAGCAGCCGGATGAGACTCCCCCATCACACTAGCCACCATTTTTGCTGTCCGGACACTGGGAAACTGCCTCATGACCAGATCAACAGAGCAAAACCAGTTTGAGCCCAGGTCATGCGGCCGCTTGCGGCGCTGCGGTCCACTAATATAGTGAAACAGTAATGTCTTTTAATGCACTGCATTCCACGAAGAGCAGGAAAGTTTGTTGTGAAGGAGATATAAAGAGGGAAAGAAATGACATACAGAACCTGCCAAGTGGTTGAGGTGCGGGAGGGGGAGGGGAGGTGGGGACATTGGTGATGGGGAGATGGGTTTGGGCGGGGGGGTGGGTGTTGGAACACTGTAGAACCAAAGCTCTACATGAGCATCTTTCAATTAAAAAAAAGGTGGAATCTACCACACACATGTGGGAATCAGTGGTTAGGTAAGACAGAGAGGGAACAGTGTGTTAATATTTGTCAAAAGTGATAATACCAGCCTAGAACTGAGCATTGAATATTGGAAAAAGATATACATGATAATCTCTAAATGTATGTATTGCAATCCATCCAATGTGTAAGAGAAGAGAAGAGAGAGAGAGAAGAGATAAAGAACTTGCCATAGAGGCAGGCTAGGGGAGGGGGAGAGTGGGGACATTGGTGGTGGGAAATGGGCACTGGTGGAGAGGATGGGTGCTGGAACACTGTATGGGAAACCCAAACATGAACATCTTTGTAATTGTATATCACATGGTGGTGTAATAAAATATTTAAAATAAAATAAAATAAAATAAGATTAAAAAAAAAAAAAAAACTGAGCAGGGGTATAAGATGATCCTGAGGTTGTCAAAGTAACAATATGATCCTCGGAAACAGAACTTTAATCCAACACTTGAAAATTATTTGTCCTAAGAAGAAAATGAGATACACGTCTATTTAAGACAACAAATTATAAAGCAATGTAAATGTCCGTCCATGGAAATGCGCTTCCAATCTGTGCAATGATTTAAGAGTCTTTCTGGTTAATAAAAGCACTACAGCAAAACGCTTTTGTTTTTGTTTGGGGGCCACACCAGTGTTGCCCAGGGTTGCTCCTGACTCAGCACTCAGGATCGCTCCTGGAAGGACTTGGGGACCATGTGGGGTGCCATGTGGGATGCCAGTTTACCGGCAACTCTAGTACCGGTTTACCCTGATCACCCTGCAGGGAGCCCAGAGCACATAGAGGATGCTTCTGTGCAGGGGGGTGGCCTTCTCCAGCCTACACCCTTGCTCCCTCCCTCACGCCCAGAACTCCCTCATCCTCCGGGCTCCAGTAGCACCCATCAAAGCACAGTGAAGTCATACAAAGGCAAAGAGGGTTTTCTTCAAAGACGAACCACTCGATGCTAAGCTGTCATGAGGCTCAACCTGATCCAGTGCAAGCGGTGTGCGTGGCCCCTTTTAAGAGGAAGGGGGGTGGGAAGGCCAGATTTAGCCTTTGGAGAAAGTCATTATCCTGGTTTAGATGCCAGCAGACGAGGCTTAGGAAGGGACTTTGTTTTTGTTTGTTTGTTTGTTTTGCTTTTGGGGTCACACCCAGTGATGCTCAGGGGTTACTCCTGGCAGTGCTTGGGGACCATATGGGATCCTGGGGATCGAACTCCAGATCGTGCAAGGCAAACGCCCTCCTCGCTGTGCTGTTACTGGGACCCCAGGACTTTGTTTCTTTGATACTGTGGTGCTGAGCTGAGCATCACAAACAGGCTGAGAGAGGGAGAAGAAGCTAGGAAAGGTGTGTGTGTGTGTGTGTGTGTGTGTGTGTGTGTGTGTGAGAGAGAGTAAGACAGAGAAAAGTGAGAATAGAAAGGAGAAGAGAGAGAGAGAGAGAGAAAGAGAGAGAGAGAGAGAGAGAGAGAGAGAGAGAGAGAGAGAGAGAGAGAGAGAGAGAGCAGGAGGAGGTGGGAGCTTCAGATGTTTTCATCTCCGAGACAGAACCAGGATGCCTCTGAAGATGTTGGTTTACTCTCGGTTCTTTATTTATTAAAAAAAAAAAATCAATGATTTCTCCAGGGAGCAGCTGCCTCTGCAAGCCACTGGCTGCTTCTCCCTCTTTCCTCAAACCCTCTCAGACCGTCTCGGCTCCCCTGGGACCCCAGAGGCCTGCCCCCATGCTTCTCAGAGCTCTCCTCCGCTCTCTCCCAGCACCTCACAGCGGCTGGTGGAAGGCAAGAGCTGCAGGGATAAGCTTGTCGTTCTAGTCCTCTCGAGGTCAGTGGATGATCACATCGGTCTCCTGCCGCAGAAGAAGGAGCAGGGGAGGCGGGCAGCAGACACGGAGGAGTCGGGGTCCTGATGTGCCCCGGATGCCATGGCGCACGTCGCACTGCCAGGACATACACTCTAGGACCCAAAACCACCTACAAGGCAGGTGCTGCCTCTTGCCTGCCTCCATGTTTTCATCTGTAATGGGGATAAAAACAGTATGGCATACCTAGTTTGGTACCTGATAATTTGTCAGTAAGGTCATAGAAATAGATGCTTTTGGTTTGTTTGTGCCTCTTCCAGTTCTTTATTACCCTTTACAAGGGTCTTTGAATGTGGCTCTGCTGGTCCGGAGACCAAGTTCTTAGGAAACACAAAGAATCCAGCTAGTAATGCAAAGCGCAGAGCGCAAGCGGGAGTTTATTTAAGCCGCTAGCTGGGGTCAAACTCTCAGGCACACAGGCCTAAGCAAGGCGCCCGGTAAGGGGAAGCTTTAGATTATGAGTCACTGTAAGCATCATAGCCCACAAACTTAAAAGAAAAACACCTCGGGGCCGGGCGTAGCAGCCGGGGTAGAGGCGTTTGCCTTGCACCGCCGGCCTGTGTCGACCCGGGTTAATTCCCACAACTCAGGAGACACAACTCCGTTGCACAGACAAGTTATTTTGATATGTCTTGGGATGTACAGATGTTAGTCGCCCTGCCTGCACTGGCGGTTCCCATAGATACCAGATAGGCTACTGTTTTCCTTTGCCCAGATGTCCTTCCCAAGGCCAAATGGGGGTGATACCGAGCCCTTGGTAACTTTTCACAGCTACATGAAGCTCTTTGGCTCAGTGAATCTGCACCGTTTTGCTCACCTAACATTTGGGATCTTGAGACCAGAAGGACTCTGGCGCAGGGAGGTCAGAACCCTTATAAAGGGGCAGAAACTCCGTGTCTCTCCAGCGCGGGAAACCAGGAGAAGCCCAGCAATGACAGAGGAAAGGAGCTGTTAGATCGCTCTCGCTCCACAGCCTTCCATCCACAGCCTTCGGCCAGACAGCTGGACCCAGTCTCTCCCCCCAGGACACTGGCATGTGAGTGGAAGGAGAGAAGCCTCAGCATCCGACTCCCCAAGAGTCGTCCCAGTTTTGGGTCCTTTATTTTTGTCTTTTGGGGTCACACCTGGTGAAGCTCAGGGTTACTCCTGGCTCTGCTCTCAGGAGTACTCCTGGCTCTGCACTCAGGAATTACTCCTGGCTCTGCACTCAGGAATTACTCCTGGCGGTGCCCAGGGGCCCTATGGGATACCTGGAATCAACCCAGGTCTGCTGCATGCAAGGCAAGCGCCCTCCCGCTGCACTATTGCTTCGACCCCAGTTTTGAACCCTTGGCTCCTGTAAGAACACACCAGCCCTGCCTTGGCGTCCCCTTCCTGTCTCTTGGGGCTGGGCCCTCAGGGCAGAATGAGGTGGGAGATTGCCCAGAGCTCTACAGCTCGCCTGAGCTGCTCCATCCCTGCAGAGCTGAGCAGAGCTAGCCGCCACCTGGAGGAGTGGACGGTGGCCTGGGCAGTGGACGGTCACCTTCCTGCCTGGAGCTCCCGGGAGCCGTGCTGGGTCCCGGTACCAGGGCACAGGTGCCCGTCTCTTATGACTCACTGTATACTCCACTTCACAAGTGCCCAAGCCCAGAATTCTCACCTGACCATCAGGTGCAGTAGGGCTGAGGTCCCGGAGAGCCACCTAGCTGAATTGGGAGCAGAAATTTTCCTCATTTGGATTTATTTTTTATTTTTATTTTTTTGCTTTTTGGGTCACACCGGAAATGCTCCTGGCTCTACACTCAGGGATTACTCCTGGTGCGCGCGAGGACCATATGGGATGCAGGATCGAACAGACAAGCGCCCTACCAGCTGGGCTATCGCTCTGGCCCCTGGATTTATTTTTTGGAGTGGGGATTAACCCAGTGGTACTCAGGACTTACTCCTGCCTGTGTGCTTGGGAATCACTCCTGGAGGGGGATGTAGGGTGCCAGGGTTGAACCGGGTATTTTGGACAAAAGATAATTTTTCATATGCAAGACTGTTTCATGAACAATCACAAAATAAATTTTTTAAAGTTTTTGGGGCCGGAGCAATAGCACTTCGGGGAGGTTTTTTGCCTTGCATGCGGCTGACCGGTTCGATCCCAGCATCCCGTATGGTCCCCAGAGCACTGCCAGGTAATTCTTGTACAAAGAGCCAGGGTAACCCCTGAGCATTGCTGGGTGTGACCTAAAAAGCAAAAAAAAGTTTCAAAGCTCAGGGCGTTAGGCACACCAGTGAGAGAGGCACAGCATCCATAATATATCAAACCACAGAACCAACACTTCTATAAACACGGACCCCCAAACTACTATGATTAAACATCAAAATGTACTGCTAAGGAAACGGGCTGGGAACCGGTTTTCTATGTGTAAGCCTCACCCACTGCGTTAGCTCTCCTCTGCCCCTGGTCACTTTGATTTTAAATGACCACTAGCGCTAGGCTTCCTTTATGGAAAACCCTCCTAAGGGGGTATAGGGCTGGAGAGAGGTACAGCAGGGTGGGCACTTGTCTCCACGGTGGCCAACCTGGGTTTGAGCCCTGGCACTCTATATGGCTCCCTATGCATTCCAAGTGATCCTTGACCAGGGCTAGGAGTAACGCTGAGCTTTGCTGGTAGGTGGTCCTCAAACAAAATAAAACAAAATAAAAAAATTTGTTATATCTGATGAGCGGGGGACCGGGGAGCCCTCAGTAGGTTAGTGAAGAGCCTCGCAAGCCATGAAATGTTTTAAGAGGCCGGAGCGACAGCACAGTAGGAGGGCGTTTGCCTTGTAAGCAGCTGACCTGGGTTCGATCCCTGGCATTCCATATGGTCCCAAGCACCGCCAGGGAAGTAATTCCAAGTACAAAGCCAGGAGTAACCACGAAGCATCCCGGATATGACTCAAAATGAAAAAAAACCCAACCCTAAAATGTTGCTTAAAATGCTGGGGGTAGCAAAGAAAGGCTGGAGCTGGAGACAGACGCAGGGCTTACTCCATGGCTCTATCCTCCGTGCTAGGACTTAGGATGACTGGACAAACAGGGCGGACCGGGAGATAGTGCAGTGGTTAAGGCTCTTGCGTGTAGCCTACCCCAACTTGAGTCCCAGCACCACCTGGGTCCCCTAAGCACCTCAGGAGTGACCCTGAGCACAGAGCCAGGAGTGAGCCTTGAGCACCAACAAATATGACCCCCCCAATGTAGCAGGACACCCAAGCAGAGAGAAACACCAAAATAGTAGTTTAAGTACCAGAACAACAATTCTCTCGTATCCAGAGCGTGCACTAGACATGAGGTTCTGCTGGTGCTGGGGACCCAGAACCCATCATCTCACTCTTCCTCCTTAAGTGGTTTCCATCCTCACAGGCATCCCAGGGCTACGGACGCAGGACCTCCCATCTACATCCCCTGGAAGATGAGGAAGGAAAGACAGCAAGAAATGACATACTCTTCATTCCAGAACGATTTCTGCTGGTTCCCTGTGCTTCACGTCCCCCTTTGGGTAAAGCTTAGCCGCATGGGCTTTACCTTGCTGGCGGAGAGGACAGGAGAGGACCAAAGCGCGATCTGGGGCCACACGCTTGTCCATTCCCTCAACTTCAACCCAGCACCCCCACTGCTGGGGCCCCTCACACCCCAGCTGGATTGCCGAGCTTGGCTTCTCTGGGAGCTTCCGGTCAGGACACACAGAACAAGAAGGAAATGGTTTTGTGCCTGGCACATAGGGAGCTGGCAGAGTCTCCCCTGAATGACATCTGCTTAAATCAACCAGCAAGTCCCTGATAGGAACTAACTTGCTTACGTATTCGTGTGCATTTGTTTAAAAATATGCAAACTTGGAAATGCTAATTTGTAACATTACTGATGTTCTTGCTTTCTCATTTGGGGAGGCTCGAACTCCTGTGTCCTATTTGTGGCGTCGGACCTTACTGTGGGCCTGGGTTCCACTTACGGTTTTGGAGTCTGGCCACTAGATAGAACCTCTCCCTTTGTGTCAGAGCAGGCAACCTTGCCCACAGCCTCACACTTCTCAAGGGGTAATCCCGCTCTTAAACTTAGTCCAAATCCTTACTTCAAGATTTTACAATTTTCCCTGAGATCCAGGTCTTAACCCAAATATTCCCAGCTCAGAGAGGCCTCCCTGCTCCCAGCCATCAGGTGGTCTGACCTAGGGAGTTGTACATTGAAGAGATTTAGTGTGGGGATCCATTCCCAGACCCTCCCTAGGAGGTGTGAACAGGTATCAGACAGATGTTAGACTGGTATTAGACAGGTGTCAGACAGGTGCTAGAGGTTAGAGCAAGGATCAGACAGATGTTAGACAGGGTGTTATGTGGGTGTTAGGGTCAGGCAGGTATCAGACAGGTGTTAGAGGTTAGACAAGGATCAGACAGATGTTAGACAGGTGTTATGTGGGTGTTAGGGTCAAGCAGGTATCAGACAGGTGTTAGAGGTTAGACAAGGATCAGACAGATGTTAGACAGGTGTTGATGTGGGGGTTAGGGTCAAGGGGTATCAGACAGGTGTTAGAGGCAGCTGAACTCGGTCAGGCTCATAAAATAATTCGGACGCCCCAAGATTCCAAGTCTTCTCGTGCGGGCTCCTGGGAGAGTGGGTACTTTCTGGGGGGCCTTTCTGAAGATTAGGGGTGGAGTTCTTCTGCCGCAGGCCCACCACCAGGCAGCTAACAAACCTGAGTGGCTTCTCACCCATTCTGGGCAAGGATAAGCCAGAATAAGCTCAAAGTCCATATAAAGCAGTTGAGGAGTGTTTCTTGGTTTGAGGTTTCTGCAGTAGGCTGGGGATAAGATACTAAACTTAGGGACCCTGGGAGGCCGATCCGCGGGCAGAAACAGACCCTTAGTGGCTGGTCTTGCCGGCTGGAAGGCCTGACTCGAGCTGTTGCTGAGAAACTCCCATTGGGCACTTACCGTCTCTGTACAGGAGACCCCAAACAGGTCAGTTTGGCTTAATGCGGGTTGGAGTGATAGGACAGTGGTAGAGCACTTGCTTTGCTCATAGCTGACCCCCAGATAGGTCAGTAGTTACCCCCAATGGTCTCCCGAGCACTGCCCGGAGCACTCTCTGAGCACCCTCAGAGTCAGGAGTAAGGCCTGAGAACACCCGGAGCGACCCCAAACAGAGCCAGCTGAAAACTAGAATTTGGGTTCCCGCCCCAGGATCGCCTCGGGCTCCTGTCTCCCTTATTCCCTCCCTCTGTCAGCCTCTCCGGGTCTCCACAGCGCCTAAGGTATGATACCATCTGCGCGTGGGGCAGGTGGTGTCGCACCTTTGGAAAGTTGAATCTATTTGGGTTAACTTAGATTGGTACCCATCATGGAACAGCCAGAGAGATACTAAGAGATAAAGCTCTGGAAAGTAACCAGAACGCTTAGGCTGTGCCAGGTGTTTCCAGTCCAACAGGAGCCCTGGGAGGTGCTCCCCTAAAGACGCGCTAATGGCAGAGTGCTTCCTAAAGACCGCGTTAATGGCAGAGGTGCTCCCTAAGGAGCGCGTTAATGGCAGAGGTGCCCCTAAAGAGCGGCGTTAATGGCAGAGGTGCTCCTAAAGAGCGCGTTAATGGCAGAGGTGCTCTAAAGAGCAGCGTTAATGGCAGGGAGTGCTCCCTGAGTACACAGCCTTATGGCAGAAGTGCTCCCTAAGAGGCAGGCGTTAATGGCAGAGGTGCTTCCTAAAGAGCCGCTTAATGAGAGGTGCTCGCGGAGCAGCAGCTCCACACCCCAGGGCTGGGAATGCTGTGGAGAAATTCACTGTAAAGACCCCTCATGGTGGGGCCCCAGGGCCTCAGGGCTCCCCCATCCTCACCCATCTCGCCCTGTGCACCCTGAGTTCCCCAGGGGGCCTGGACGTGTCCAGCCGCCCGCAGCCAGTCAGCAAGGGCAGAGTAGTCGAACGCCCTTGGCTGGGATACAGGCGCAGGCTGCGGTCGCTGCTCCACGCTTCTGCCTCTAGGGGGGGCTGGAGAGCGCGGCCTACCAAACCCGGAGGGGGCGCCAGCCGACTTTCCCTTGCCCAGAGTGGGGAGCTCAAGGGGAGCGTCACTGTCGACCCGGCTCTCTGCCAAGCACAGCAATTCCTAAGGGACGGGGGTCGCTTGGGTAAGAGGAGGCTGGTAGGCGCTCACGGAGGGGTGATAAGTCCGTAGGAGAGGTTGGGGGCAGCGCCTCAGGAGCCAGGAATAACCCCTCTCTCTCTCCTCCTCCTCCCTCTCCTCCTCCTCCTCCTCCTCCTCCTCTTCCTCCCCTCATCCTCCTCCTCCTCTTCCTGTTTCCTATACCTCTCCCGCTCCTCCTATCTCTCCTAGTTTCTCCCTCCACTGTTTCCTTCTCCTCACTCACTCCTGCTCCTGCTCTTCCTCTCCTCCTCCTCCTCCTCCTCCCTCTCCTCCTCCTCCTCCTGCTCCTCCTCCTCACTCCTGTTTCTCCTCACTCCTGTTCCTTTCCTCTCCCTCCTCCTGCTCCTGCTCTTACTCCTCTCCTCCTCCTCTACTCTTCCTCCTCTTCCTCCTGCTCCTGTTTCCTCCTCCTCCTCCTCCTCCTGTCCTCTCTCCTCTGCTCCTGTTCCTTCCTGCTCCTCCACCACCTCCTGCTCCTCTACCTGCTCCTCCTGCTCCTCCCCTCCTCTTTCCCGCTCCTCTCCCCTCCTCCTGTTACTTCTCTCCTCCTCCTCCTGCTCCTACACTTTCCCACTCCTCTTCCTGCTCCTCCTCTCTCCTGCACTCCTCCTCACCACTCCTCACCCCCTCCTGCCACCCCTCTTCTCTCCCCTCCTCCTCCCCTCATCCCGCACAGCTCTCCCAACGGTGAGCTTCAGAGGGACAAGAGCTGGGCTCGACCAGTTTTCTCCCAGGCTCCAGATAGAACCGAGTCTCTGGAAGCCCCACACCACCACGTGCTCCAAGACCCCCGGACGCTCGTCTCTCTGCCCTCTTGGCGGGGCTGTGTTGACAGAGGCGGCCTCACGAGCTGCCTTGCTGGATGAGCCAAGGTCAGATGTGAACCGTGGGCGCGGGCGCTGGTCTCTGTGCCTCAGTGGCCCTACTCTGGCGGTTAATGGAAGCAAGTGGCAGCTCTGATCTGGCCCTACCATGAGCTTGAGGCCAGCCTTGCTCAGGCCCAGGGAAGATTCAGACGCTGGACATGCAGCTCCGACCACAGCCTGCGTGGGGAGTGTCTGCTGGCGCTGCTCAGGGGAAGTTAGGGAGCCGGCAGGGGGAGGTGAGCAACAGGGTGAGGACCCAACTCAAGGTTTTTGGAGTTGGGTCAAACTAACCCTTCACCAGGGGGCAGTCACATCGAGGTTGTGGGTCCCAGTTTGCTCATTGGAGCAGCAGCGACAAGGCGATCAGCTGCGAGGTTGTTCTGAGGGGTGGGACGGAGTCCCAGGCTCCAGGGAGGGCTGCTGAACTCCAGCACTTCTCCTTCCCAGCTGTTCGGAAGCTGGCCCTGGGGTCACCCCTTCCTCTGTAGGCTGGAGAGAGGGACAGGGAGATTGAGGCGTCTGAGAGTCCTTCCTCTGTAGGCTGGGAGGGACCGAGAGACAGCACAGGCGCCTGAAGTCACTTTCCTCTGCAGGCTGGAGAGGGACAGGGGAGACAAGGCGTCTAGCTCTGGGTTTCCAAAAAGTGGGGGCCACACACAGGTTCTGGAGCACCAATTGAGCTACTGTATGGGCTAATTACTACTGCTATTTTCGCGTTTGTTTAATAATGTTAATTTGGAGACAGCCTGATATTGCAGCGTCCTCTCCCACACAGACATGACTTTTGCTCCCTATTCACCAAAGCCCATTTGCATTTTTTTCTGCTGGGGCTAGGAGCGGTGGCTCATAGCTGCAGGGGCCGACTCTGATGTGGGGGTGTGTGTGTGGGGGGAGTACGCAAAGACACTGGTGCCGCGGGCTCTGTTCTCAGAATCATTGAAACTCACCCAGCACCCCCTGGAAATGGCCTCTCGGCCTTCCTTGAGAGCCTCCTTGAATGCTGACCGAAGAAGTAGGTGTACTGGAAGCCCTTGAGTCAGGAGTGGGCTTTTCAGAGGAGGCGTGTGACATACTGATTACATGTGCAGGGGCCAGGAAGAATAAAGGACATCTTCTTGTTACCCTTCTAGGGACCCGGAGAGCTCAAGCTCAGAGCCGAGGGTGGCTTCTCCAGTAAAGGTCGGTAAAACGCTGTGATGACCCCTCCGAAGGACCATCCACGGGGCCCTGGGGGACCCCTCATAATAGGCTCCACATTCAGCTGCAGGATTCAGAGAGCAGATGCGGGGAAATTTGGGAAGAGCAAAGAAAGGGA
>JAJIBD010035450.1:0-21163 GCA_021461705.1 Cryptotis parvus
CAAAGCCTCTGTCGGCTGGTTCCTGAGCCTGAAGGTAATAACCATGGACAGCAGGCGCTCTGTGAATGTTTGACCGTCACAGGTAATGGTAAGGGGGCCAGTGAGGCTCCTTATTGATCTCACTCGCTCGGCAGGACAGGGCCTATTTATTTGGTATATTATTACTTAATACTTCTGCTTCATGGTCGATATTCATATATAATTTATAGCAGCTAGTTCTGGCTGTGTAACAAACAACCTTGCATTGGTTAGAACAATAAAGCTATCAGTGGTAAAGGATGAGGCATACCAGTTATACCAATAAAGCTTTGGTTTTTTAACAGATGAAAAAAAACACAAGGAGATCCTGCTATTTAATTTTGCTTAAAGAATTGGCAAGGCTATTTTTTTCCTTTTAAAAAATAATATTCTGGGGCCGGAGATAGCCCAGTGGGTAGGGCGTTTGCCTTGCATGCGCCGGCCTGTGCTAGCCTAAGGGTTCGATCCCGCATCCCATATAGGCCCCCTGAGCATCGCCAGGAGTAATTCCTGAGTGCAGAGCCAGGAGTAGCCCCTGAGCATCGCTGGGTGTGACCCAAAAAGCAAAATAATAATAATAATAATAATAATAAATAAATAAAAAATAAAATAATATTCTGCATGCCTTACATGTGGCCAATCAGGGTTTGATCCCTGATATCCCATATGGTCCCCTGAGCACTGTCAGGAGTGATTCCTCAGTGCAGAGCTGGGATAACCCCTGAGCATTTCTGGTGGACCCAAAACAAAAAACAAAGAACTCTCTCTCTCTCCCTTTCATAATCCCTTAATAAAAAATGTTCCAGCTGTGGGGGTGGAGGAACCCGAGGACGTTGAAGGCACACTGGTGGTGAGATTGGTGTTGGAACATCGCATGCCTGAAACAACTTTATTATGGAATCAAAGTTATTATGGATAACTTTGTGAATCACGGTGTCTTGATTAAAAAAATGTTCCAGGCACCCTTAGGCATCCCTGAGTCTTTTCCAGAATATCTGAGACATAAACCTACTTACATAACAATATTAAATTGGGATTTGCTGTTTCCACTCTTACTTTCTCAGTTCTGCATGGAGCTCGGAGACCCAGGGCTGAAATCAACACCCCCATTGAGCCAGCGCCCAGCGTGACGCCCCGAATGTCAAACAAGTGCACTCTGCTCATTAAATTTTCTTTTGCAAGTGGTTTCTCTTTAAATATGTTATGTGATGTTGGCACCCAATGACGTGTGTTATTATTTTAAGTGAATGCGTGGTTTACATACAGGTTTTCTTTCTGCAGTAGTATTGATAGAAGTCATTTAGGTGAGCGAAGACGCTTTGTGGGTAATTAATGCATTTGTATATTTGCTTTTGGCCC
The DNA here is from genome assembly GCA_021461705.1 of Cryptotis parvus. Classification (NCBI taxonomy): domain Eukaryota; kingdom Metazoa; phylum Chordata; class Mammalia; order Eulipotyphla; family Soricidae; genus Cryptotis; species Cryptotis parvus. The sequence continues at coordinate 1,378 of JAJIBD010035450.1, forward strand.
ACACTTGGCCATTCTCAGAGGTTACTCCTGCTTTTTTACTCAGGAATCACTCCTGGCAGTGCTCAGGGACCATACAGAATGCTAGGGATCGGACCCGGGTCGCCATGTGCAAGGCAAACACCCTACCCGCTGGACTATCGCCCCGGCCCCCCTGAAGAATTTTTAAGCTCATAAAGAGTCCAGAAAGTTTGAGATGCGCCTAAGTTAGAACTGAGCAGGGGGAGCTGCCCACGGCCAGCATACAGGGCCTCACGGACGGCTGGGGAGGCTGGCGCCGGCTCGCGCTGGGCCTAGCTGACCATGGAACCCCCGAGGAGGGCAGATGGTTTGGGGAGTGGGCCCGTCGCCTGGGGGCCCCCGAAGCAGCCGGATGAGACTCGCCATCACAACCACCAATTTTGCTGTCCATACTGGGAAACTGCCTCATGACCAGATCAACAGAGCAAAAACCAGTTTGAGCCCAGGGTCATGCATGGCCGCTTGCGGCCAAGGTCCACTAATATAGTGAAACAGTAATGTCTTTAATGCACTGCATTCCACGAAGACCAGGAAAGTTTGTTGTGAAGGAGATATAAAGAGGAAAGAAATGACATACAGAACCTGCCAAGTGGTTGAGGTGCGGGAGGGGGGGAGGGAGGTGGGGGACATTGGTGATGGGAGATGGGTTTGGGGCGGAGGGTGCGTGTTGGAACACTGTAGAACCAAAGCTCTACATGAGCATCTTTCAATTAAAAAAAAAGGTGGAATCTACCACAAACATGTGGGAATCAGTGGTTAGGTAAGACAGAGAAGGGAACAGTGTGTTAATATTTGTCAAAAGTGATAATACCAGCCTAGAACTGAGCATTGAATATTGGAAAAAAGATATACATGATAATCTCTAAATGTATGTATTGCAATCCATCCACAATGTGTAAGAGAAGAGAAAAAGAGAGAGAGAGAAGAGATAAAGAACTTGCCATAGAGGCAGGCTAGGGGAGGGGGGGGAAGTGGGGACATTGGTGGTGGGAAATGGGCACTGGTGGAGGGATGGGTGCTGGAACACTGTATGACGGAAACCCAAACATGAACATCTTTGTAATTGTATATCACATGGTGGTGTAATAAAATATTTAAAATAAAATAAAATAAAATAAGATTAAAAAAAAAAAAGAACTGAGCAGGGGTATAAGATGATCCTGAGGTTGTCAAAGTGACAATATGATCCCCGAAACAGAACTTTAATCCAACACTTGAAAATTATTTGTCCTAAGAAGAAAATGAGATACACGCCTATTTAAGACAACAAATTATAAAAGCAATGTAAATGTCCGTCCATGGAAATGCGCTTCAATCTGTGCAACGATTTAAGAGTCTTTCTGGTTAATAAAAGCACTACAGCAAAACGCTTTTTGTTTTGTTTGGGGGCCACACCAGTGTTGCCCAGGGTTGCTCCTGACTCAGCACTCAGGATCGCTCCTGGAAGGACTTGGGGACCATGTGGGTGCCATGTGGGATGCCAGTTTACCCGGCAACTCTAGTACCGGTTTACCCTGATCACCCTGCAGGGAGCCCAGAGCACATAGAGGATGCTTCTGTGCAGGGGGGTGGCCTTCTCCAGCCTACACCTTGCTCCTCCCTCACGCCCAGAACTCCCTCTCATCCTCCGGGCTCCGTAGCACCCATCAAAGCACAGTGAAGTCATGTAAAGGCAAAGAGGGTTTTCTCTCCAAGACGAACCACTCGATGCTAAGCTGTCATGAGGCTCAACCTGATCCAGTGCAAGCGACCTGTGCGTGGCTCCCCTTTTAAGAGGAAAGGGGTGGGAAGGCCAGATTTAGCCTTTGGAGAGAAAGTCATTATCCTGGTTTAGATGCCAGCAGACGAGCTTAGGAAGGGACTTTGTTTTTGTTTGTTTGTTTGTTTTGCTTTTGGGGTCACACCCAGTGATGCTCAGGGGTTACTCCTGGCAGTGCTTGGGGGACCATATGGGATCCTGGGGATCGAACTCCAGATCGTGCAAGGCAAACGCCCTCCTCGCTGTGCTGTTACTGGGACCCCAGGACTTTGTTTCTTTGATACTGTGGTGCTGGGCTGCATCCAAACAGGCTGAGAGAGGGAGAAGAAGCTGGGAAGGTGTGTGTGTGTGTGTGTGTGTGTGTGTGTGTGTGTGAGAGAGAGAGAGAGAGAGAGTGAGATAGAGAGAAAGAGTGAGATAGAGAGAAAGGAGAGAGAGAAAGAGAGAGAGAGAGAGAGAGAGAGAGAGAGAGAGAGAGAGAGAGAGAGAGAGAGAGAGAGAGAGAGAGAGAGGAGCAGGAGGAGGTGGGAGCTTCAGATGTTTTCATCTCCGAGACAGAACCCGGGATGCCTCTGAAGATGTTGGTTTACTCTCGGTTCTTTATTTATTAAAAAAGAAAAAAAATCAATGATTTCTCCAGGGAGCAGCTGCCTCTGCAAGCCACTGGCTGCTTCTCCCTCTCTTTCCTCAAACCCTCTGCAGACCGTCTCGGCTCCCCTGGGACCCCAGAGGCCTGGCACCCCATGCTTCTCCAGAGCTCTCCTCCGCTCTCTCCCAGCACCTCCCAGCGGCTGGTGGAAGGCAAGAGCTGCAGGGATAAGCTTGTCCGTTCTGGTCCTCTCGAGGTCAGTGGATGATCACATCGGTCTCCTGCCGCAAGGAGCAGGGGGAGGCGGGCAGCAGACACGGAGGAGTCGGGGGTCCCTGATGTGCCCCGGATGCCATGGCGCCGTCGCACTGCCAGGACATACACTCTGGGACCCCAAAAAACCTGCCACAAGGGCGGGTGCTGCCTCTTGCCTGCCTCCATGTTTTCATCTGTAAACGGGATAAAAACCGTATGGCATACCATAGTTTCGTACCTGATAATTTGTCAGTAAACGGTCATAGAAATAGATGCTTTTGGTTTGTTTGTGCCTCTTCCAGTTCTTTAATGCCCCGCACAAGGGTCTTTGAATGTGGCTCTGCTGGTCCGGAGACCAAGTTCTTAGGAAACACAAAGAATCCAGCTAGTAATGCAAAACGCAAGCGCAGCGGAGTTTATTTAAGCCGCTAGCTGGGGTCAAGCTCTCAGGCACACAGGCCTAAGCAAGACGCCGAGTAAGGGGAAGCTTTAGATTATAGAGTCACTGTGAGCATCATAGCCCACAAACTTAAAAGAAAAACACAACTCGGGGCGGAGCGATAGCCCAGCGGGTAGGGCGTTGCCTTGCACCACGGCCGGCCTGTGTCGGCCCGGGTTCGATTCCCGACAACTCAAGGAGAAACACAACTCACGCTTGCACAGACAAGTTATTTTGATATGTCTTGGGATGTTCTAGATGTTAGTCCGCCCTGCCTGCACTGAGCGGTTCCCATAGATACCGCAGATAGGCTACTGTTTTCCTTTTGCCCAGATGTCCTTCCCAAGGCCAAATGGGGGTGATGCCGAGCCCTTGGTAACTTTTCACAGCAACATGGAAGCTCTTTGGCTCATTGAATCTGCCTGCCGTTTTGCTCACCTAACATTGGGATCTTGAGACCAGAAGGACTCTGGCGCAGGGAGGTCAGAACCCTTATAAGGGGCAGAAACTCCGTGTGTCTCTGGCACGCGGAAACCAGGAGAAGCCCAGCAATGACAGAGGAAAGGAGCTGTTGGAGTCGCCGCTCCACAGCCTTCCGGGCTCCACAGCCTTCGGCCGGGCAGCTGAACCCAGTCTCCACCCCAGGACACTGGCATGTGAGTGGAAGGAGAGAAGCCTCAGCATCCGACTCCCCAAGAGTCGTCCCAGTTTTGGGTCCTTTATTTTTGTCTTTTTGGGGTCACACCTGGTGAAGCTCAGGGTTACTCCTGGCTCTGCACTCAGGAATTACTCCTGGCTCTGCACTCAGGAATTACTCCTGGCTCTGCACTCAGGAATTACTCCTGGCGGTGCCCAGGGGCCCATATGGGATGCCTGGAATCCAACCCAGGTCTGCTGCATGCAAGGCAACGCCCTCCCCGCTGCACTATTGCCCGGCCCCAGTTTTGAACCCTTGACTCCTGTAAGAACACACCAGCCCTGCCCCTTGAGCGTCCCCTTCCTGTCTCTTGGGGCTGGGCCCCACTCCAAGGGCAGAATGAGGTGGGGAGATTGCCCAGAGCTCTACAGCTCGCCAGAGCTGCTCCATCCCTGCAGAGACTGAGCAGAGCTAGCCGCCACCTGGAGGAGTGGACGGTGGCCTGGGCAGTGGACGGTCACCTTCCTGCCTGGAGCCTCGGGGAGCCGTGCTGGGTCCCGGTGCCCAGGGCTGGGGTGCCCGTCTCTTATGACTCACTGTATGCTCCACTTCTGAGTGCCCAAGCCCAGAATTCTCACCTGACCATCAGGTGCAGTAGGGCTGAGGTCCCGGAGAAGCCCACCCTTGCTGAATTGGGAGCAGAAATTTTCCTCATTTGGATTTATTTTTTATTTTTATTTTTTGCTTTTTGGGTCACACCCGAAATGCTCCTGGCTCTGCACTCAGGGATTACTCCTGGTGGTGCTCGGGGACCATATGGGATGCCGGGATCGAACCCAGGCAAACGCCCTACCCGCTGGGCTATCGCTCTGGCCCCTGGATTTATTTTTTGGAGTGGGGATTAACCCAGTGGTACTCAGGACTTACTCCTGCCTGTGTGCTTGGGAATCACTCCTGGGGGGGATGTGGGGTGCCAGGGGATTGAACCCGGTTATTTTGGACAAAAGATAATTTTTCATATGCAAGACTGTTTCATGAACAATCACAAAATAAATTTTTAAAGTTTTGGGGCCGGAGCAATAGCACCTCGGGAGGGTTTTTGCCTTTTTGCATGCGGCTGACCCGGATTCGATCCCCAGCATCCCGTATGGTCCCCTGAGCACTGCCAGGAGTAATTCTTGTACAAAGAGCCAGGGAGTAACCCCTGAGCATTGCTGGGTGTGACCTAAAAAGCAAAAAAAAAAAAGTTTCAAAGCTCGGGCGTTAGGCACACCAGTAGAGAGGCACAGCATCCATATATATCCAAACCACAGAACCAACACTTCTATAAACACGGACCCCAAACTACTATGATTAAACATCAAAATGTGCCTGCTAAGGAAACAGGCTGGGAACCGGTTTTCTATGTGTAAGCCCCACCCACTGCGTTAGCTCTCCTCTGCCCCTGGTCACTTTGATTTTAAATGACCACTAGCGCTAGGCTTCCTTTATGGAAAACCCTCCTAAGGGGGTATAGGGCTGGAGAGAGAGTACAGCAGGGTGGGCACTTGGTCTCCACGGTGGCCAACCTGGGTTTGAGCCCTGGCACTCTATATGGCTCCCTATGCATTCCAGAGTGATCCTTGACCAGGGCCAGGAGTAACGCTGAGCTTTGCTGGGTGTGGTCCTCAAACAAAAACAAAACAAAATAAAAGAATTTGTTATATCTGATGAGCGGGGACCGGGGAGCCCTCAGTAGGTTAGTGAAGAGCCCTCGCAAGCCATGAAATGTTTTAAGAGGCCGGAGCGACAGCACAGTGGGGAGGGCGTTTGCCTTGTAAGCAGCTGACCTGGGTTCGATCCCTGGCATTCCATATGGTCCCCAAGCACCGCCAGGAGTAATTCCTAAGTGCAAAGCCAGGAGTAACCCCTGAGCATCGCCGGATGTGACTCAAAATGAAAAAAAAAAACCCAACCCTAAAATGTTGCTTAAAATGCTGGGGGTAGCAAAGAAAGGCTGGAGCTGGAGACAGACGCAGGGCTTGCCATGGCTCTATCCCTCCGTGCTAGGACACAGGATGACTGGACAAACAGGACGGGCCGGGAGATAGTGCAGTGGTTAAGGCTCTTGCTTGCATGTAGCCTACCCCAGCTTGAGTCCCAGCACCACCTGGGTCCCCTGAGCACCTCCAGGAGTGACTGACCCTGAGCACAGAGCCAGGAGTGAGCCTTGAGCACCAACAAATATGACCCCAATGTAGCAGGACACCCAAACAGAGAGAAACACCAAAATAGTAGTTTAAGTACCAGAACAACAATTCTCTCGTATCCAGAACGTGCACTAGACATGGTTCTGCTGGTGCTGGGGACCCAGAACCCATCATCTCACTCTTCCTCCTTAAGTGGTTTCCATCCTCACAGGCATCCCGGGGCTGCCGGAGCGCAGGACCTCACATCTGCATCCCCTGGAAGATGAGGAAGGAAAGACAGCAAGAAATGACATACTCTTCATTCCAGAACGATTTCTGCTGGTTCCCTGTGCTTCCGTCCCCTTTGGGTAAAGCTTAGCCGCATGGGCTTTGCCTTGCTGGCGGAGAGGACAGGAGAGGACCAAAAGCGCGATCTGGGGCCACACGCTTGTCCATTCCCTCAACTTCAACCCAGCACCCCCACTGCTGGGGCCCCTCACACACCCCAGCTGGATTGCCGAGCTTGGCTTCTCTGGGAGCTTCCGGTCAGGACACAGAACAAGAAGGAAATGGTTTTGTGCCTGGCACATAGGAGCTGGCAGAGTCTCCTTTTTGAATGACATCTGCTTAAATCAGCCAGCAAGTCCCTGATAGGGAACTAACTTGCTTACGTATTCGTGTGCATTTGTTTAAAAATATGTAAACTTGCAAATGCTAATTTGTAACATTGCTGATGTTCTTGCTTTCTCATTTGGGGAGTCTCCGAACTCCTGTGTCCTGTTTGTGGCGTCCGGACCTTACTGTGGGCCAGGTTCCTGCAGTTTTGGAGTCTGGCCACTAGATGGGGCCTCTCCCTTGTGTCTGAGCAGGCAACCTTGCCCACAGCCTCACTTCTCCAAGGGGTAATCCCGCTCTTAAACTTAGTCCAAATCCTTACTTAAAGATTTTACCAATTTTCCCTGAGATCCAGGTCTTAACCCAAATATTCCCAGCTCAGAGAGGCCTCCCTGCTCCCAGCCATCAGGTGGGTCTGACCTAGGGGAGTTGTACATTGAAGAGATTTATTATTGGGGTCCATTCCCCAGACCCTCCCTAGGAGGTGTTGAACAGGTATCAGACAGATGTTAGACTGGTATTAGACAGGTGTCAGACAGGTGCTAGAGGTTAGACAAGGATCAGACAGATGTTAGACAGGTGTTATGTGGGTGTTAGGGTCAGGCAGGTATCAGACAGGTGTTAGAGGTTAGACAAGGATCAGACAGATGTTAGACAGGTGTTATGTGGGTGTTAGGGTCAAGCAGGTATCAGACAGGTGTTAGAGGTTAGACAAGGATCAGACAGATGTTAGACAGGTGTTATGTGGGTGTTAGGGGTCAGGCAGGTATCAGACAGGTGTTAGAGGCAACTGAACTTGGTCAGGCTCATAGCAAATAATCCGGACGCCCCAAGATTCCAAATCTTCTCGTGCGGGCTCCTGGGGAAGTGGGTACTTTCTGGGGGCCTTTCTGAAGATTAGGGGGTGAGTTCACTTCTGTCACGAGGCCCACCCACCCGACAGCTAACAAACCTGAGTGGCTTCTCACCCATTCTGGGCAAGGATAAGCCAGAATAAACTCAAAGTCCTTATAAAGCAGTTGAGGATGTGTTTCTTGGTTGAGTTTTCTGCAGTAGGCTGGGGATAAGATACTAAACTTGGGGACCCTGGGAGACGGTCACGGGCAGAAACAGACCCTTGGTGGCTGGTCTTGCCGGCTGGAAGGCCTGACTCGAGCTGTTGCTGAGAAACTCCCATTGGGCACTTTCTGCGTCTCTGTCCAGGAGACCCCAAACAGGTCAGTTTGGCTTAATGCGGGTTGGAGTGATAGGACAGTGGTAGGGCACTTGCTTTGCTCATAGCTGACCCCAGATAGGTCAGTAGTTACCCCCAATGGTCTCCCGAGCACTGCCCGGAGCACTCTCTGAGCACCCTCAGAGTCAGGAGTAAGGCCTGAGAACCAGCGGAGGCGGCCCCAAACCAGAGCCAACAGAAAACTAGAATTTGGGTTCCCGCCCCAGGATCGCCTCCGGGCTCCTGTCTCCTGTTCCCTCCCTCTGTCCCGCCTCCCTCCGGGTCTCACAGCCACCCTGGAGCATGTGCCATCTGGGCGTGGGGGGACGGTGACGTGTCAGAGGCACCTTTGGAAAGTTGAATCTGTTTGGTTTTAGCCAGAGTGTTCCCATCATGGAACAGCCAGAGAGATACTAGAGATAAAGCTCTGGAAAGTACCAGAACCTTGGGCTGTGCCCGGTGTTTCCAGTCCAACAGGGGGCCCTGGGGAGGTGCTCCCTAAAGAGCCGCGCTAATGGCAGAGGTGCTTCCTAAAGAGCCGCGTTAATGGCAGAGGTGCTCCCTAAAGAGCCGCGTTAATGGCAGAGGTGCTCCCCTAAAGAGCCGCAAATGGCAGAGGTGCTCCCTAAAGAGCCGCGTTAATGGCAGAGGTGCTCCCTAAAGAGCCGCGTTAATGGCAGAGGTGCTCCCTAAAGAGCCGCCTTAATGGCAGAGGTGCTCCCTAAAGAGCCGCGTTAATGGCAGAGGTGCTCCCTAAAGAGCCGCCTTAATGGCAGAGGTGCTCACGGAAGCAGCAGCTCCACACCCCAGGGCTGGGAATGCTGTGGAGAAATTCACTGTAAAGACCCCTCATGGTGGGAGCCCCCAGGGCCTCCAGGGCTCCCCATCCTCACCCATCTCGCCCTGTGCACCCCTGAGTTCCCAGGGGGCCTGGACGTGTCCAGCCGCCCTGCAGCCAGTCAGCAAGGGCAGAGTCAGAGCGAACCGCCCTTGGCTGGGATCTGGGCGCAGGCTGCAGTCGCTGCTCCACGCTCTGCCTCTAGGGGGCGCTGGAGGCGCGGCCCTGCCAAAACCCGGAGGGGGCATAACCCGACTTTCCCTTGCCCAAGTGGGCGCTCAAGGGGGCGTCACTGTCGACCCGGCTCTCTGCCAAGGCAGCAATTCCTAAGGGACGGGGGTCGCGGGTAAGAGGAGGCTGGTAGCGCTCACAGAGGGGTGATAAGTCCGTGGGAGAGGTTGGGGCAGCGCCCACAGGAGCTGGGAATAACCCCCTCCTCCTCCTCCTCCCTCCTCCTCCTCCTCCTCCTCCTCCTCCTCCTCTTCCTCCTCATCCTGCTCCTCCTCCTCTTCCTGTTCCTCCTCCTCCTCCTGCTCCTCCTCCTCCTCCTCCTGTTTCTCCCTCCTCCTGTTCCTTCTCCTCCTCCTCCTGCCTCTGCTCCTCCTCCTCCTCCTCCTCCTCCTCCTCCTCCTCCTCCTCCTCCTCCTCCTCCTCCTCCTGTTTCTCCTCCTCCTGCTTCCTTCTCCTCCTCCTCCTGCTCCTGCCTCTTCCTCCTCCTCCTCCTCCTTCTCTTCCTCCTCTTCCTCCTGCTCCTGTTCCTCCTCCTCCTCCTCCTCCTGTCCTCCTCCTCCTCCTGCTCCTGTTCCTCCTCCTGCTCCTCCTCCACCTCCTGCTCCTCTTCCTGCTCCTCCTGCTCCTCCTCCTCTTCCTGCTCCTCCTCCTCCTCCTGTTCCTTCTCCTCCTCCTCCTCCTGCTCCTGCTCTTCCTGCTCCTCTTCCTGCTCCTCCTCCTCCTGCTCCTCCTCCTGCTCCTCCCACCCCTCCTGCTCCACCCCCTCTTCTCTCCCCTCCTCCTCCCCTCATCGCACAGCTCTGCCAACGGTGAGCTTCAGAGGGACAAGAGCTGGGCTCGACCAGTTTTCTCCCAGGCTCCAGACAGAACCGAGTCTCTGGGAAGCCCCACACCACCACGTGCTCCAAGACCCCGGACGCTCGTCTCTCTGCCCTCTTGTGCGGGGCTGTGTTGACAGAGGCGGCCTCACGAGCTGCCTTGCTGGATGAGCCAAGGTCAGACGGGCCACCGTGGGCGCGGCGCTGGGCTCTGTGTGCCTCAGTGGCCCTGCTCTGGCCAGGTAATGGAAGCTAGTGGCAACTCTGATCTGGCCCTGCCCTGAGCTTGAGGCCAACTTGCCTTGCTCAGGCCCAGGGAGATTCAGACGCTGGACATGCAGCTCTGACCACAGCCTGCGTAGGGGAGTGTCTGCTGACACTGCTCAGGGAAGTTAGGGAGCCGGCAGGGGAGGAGTATTGGAGCAGCAGGGCCAAGGGCCAACTCCAAGGTTTTGGAGTTGGTCAAACCTGGCCCTTCACAGGGCAGTCACATGAGTTTGTGGGTCCCAGTTTGCTCATTGGAGCAGTGGCGACAAGGGCGCTCCAGCTGCGGGTTGTTCTGAGGGTGGGACGGAGTCCCCGGCTCCAGGGAGCTGCTGAACTCCAGCACTTCTCCCTTCCCAGCTGTTCCGGAAGCTGGCGCGGGGTCCTTTCCTCTGTAGGCTGGAGAGAGGGACAGGGAGACAGAGGCGTCTGGGGTCCTTTCCTCTGTAGGCTGGAGAGAGGGACAGAGAGACAGAGGCGCCTGGGGTCCTTTCCTCTGTAGGCTGGAGAGAGGGACAGGGAGACAGAGGCGCCTGGCCAGCTCTGGGTTTCCGGGAGTGGGGGCCACACACGGGTTCTGGAAGCTCCAATTGAGCTACTGTATGGGCATAATTACTGCTGCTATTTTGGCGCGTTTGTTTAATAATGTTAATTTGGAGACAGCCTGATATTACAGCGTCCTCTCCCACACAGACATGACTTTTGCTCCCTATTCACCAAAACCCATTTGCATTTTTTTTCCTGTGGGGCTAGGAGCGGTGACTCATAGCTGCAGGGGCCTTCTCTGATGTGGGGTGTGTGTGTGGGGTACGCAAGGGCAGTGAGGCCGCCGGGCTCTGTTCTCAGGATCATTGAAACTCACCCAGCACCCCCTGGAAATGGCCTCTCGGCCTTCCTTCGAGCCTCCTTGAATGCTGACCGAAGAAGTGGGTGTACTGAAGCCCTTGAGTCAGGGTGGGCTTTTCAGAGGAGGGCGTGTGACATGCTGATTGCATGTGCAGGGGCCAGGAAGAATAAAGGACATCTTCTTGTTCCCTTCTCGGGGGCCAGGGAGCTCAAGCTCAGAGCCGAGGGTGGCTTCTCAGTAAAGGTCGGTAAAACGCTGTGACTGACCCCTCCGAAGGTCCATCCATGGGGCCTGGGGACCCCCTCATAATAGGCTCCATTCAGCTGCAGGATTCAGAGAGCAGATGCGGGGAAGTTTGGGAAGAGCAAAGAAAGGGAAGGAGAACCAGCCTGCGGAAGCAGCTCCCAGCTGTGGCTGTCCAAGGCCACTCCCGTTCCTGGAGGGGTTCCCTTGCCCCGCCCCACACCTCAGTCCGCATCCAATCAGGAGTCAGAGTCACCCACCAGCTTATAGGAGGTAGAACGGAAGAAAGGGTTAGAGAGAAAATCTAGACAGTTTCTGGGTCCCATGATGGGGGTAGAGAGAGAAACCTATGAAGAAAAGCAGATCAGAAGAGCAATCGTGACCCCCCAGCTGCTGTGCACTGAGGCACAACCTGTGGGGACGGAAGGTCCAGTTGGGTGAGAAGTAGATCATGAACTGGAAACGGGGTGAAAGCCGAGAATGATGGCTGTTAATTGCCCTGTGCTTTGGAAACCGTTGGAAATCGTCATCATCGTCATCGCCATTGTCGCCATCATCGACATCATCATCGTCATCGCCATTGTCGCCATCATCGACATCATCATCGTCATCATCATCATCATCATCGACGTCATCATCGACATCATCATCATCGCCATCATCATCATCGTCATCATCATCATCATCATCATCATCATCACTATTTGTTTTCCCCAAGAACCTTTCAGACTGCTCCTCTTCCAAGGGAAGAGACAAGGGATCATCCTGGTGAAAAGACACCTGGTACAGGCTTCCCCTCAGGAGAGGACTCTTCGCTCCTCGTGAGATCGGGGCTCCGCACAGTCAGAAATGTCTCTAGTGGGGCGGGGGATAGCCCAGCGGGAGGCGTTTGCCTACACGCGGCCGGCCTGGCTGGCCCGGGTTCGATCCCCGGCATCCCATATGGTCCCCCCGAGCACGCCAGGAGTAATTCCTGAGTGCAAAGCCAGGAGTAACCCCTGGCGCCGCCGGGTGACCCAAAAAGCAAAAAAAAAAAAAAAAAAAAAGAAATGTCTCTAGTAAGGAGCTGTAGAAGTGATCCCTGAATGTAGAGAAGCAGCCGATAACCAAAACGATGCAACACACACACGCCTGTCCTGTAGCCACAGAGCCATAGTTTCTTAACAAGGGCTCAGTGGCTCCGGTGAGGCTGAACAATCTTCACTAACTTTCTTCTCAAGAAACGTTTCTTGATCACTTTTAGTAAATTATCTGTACCTAGCAGTATAAAATAAATGATTGAGGGTCTGCTAGAGGGGCAGGCTTAAGCGGTGGTTGGGAAAATGGGAAATCATGGTGGTGGGACTGGGCTTGAATATTGAATGTCTGTACAAATTAACACCAACAACTTTGTTGAAAAATGGTTGTAGGAGTCCACTAAGTTCAATGAGTGAGTAACAACACAGATGACCCGCTTGCCACGTAATAGTGCAGTAACACGGTCATGGCTTTAGTAACACCATTACGAGGTGTATGTTGCAGTAAGGAATATAAAGTAGATTAACCTGGGTCTGTGAGGAGAGCAGGCTTGGGGGTGGGTGGGAAAATAGGGACTTTGGCGGCGGTGAGGGCACATGGTGGTGGGACTGGTGTGGAATACTGACTACCTGAAACAACTGTACTGGAGCAACGTTGTAAATCACAGTGTTTAAATAAAGTTAAAAAAATTAGAAAAGAAATAAAGAAAAGAGTCCCTGAGAGTATAGTCTTCAAGAGTCCTTGTTTTCGCAGAAACAAAATCATCAGTGTTTTGAAAACAGTGGTGGGCCAGAGCGGTAGTACAGCAGGTTGGGCGTTTGGGAAGCCGACCCAGGTTCAACCCCTGGCCTCCATATGGTCCCCAGAGCCCCTGCCAGGAGTTAGAAATAAAATAAAAACTGGAGCGCAGCCAACATTTCTGGGATGCTCTAGTGGGAGCCTGTGACCTAACCTGCAGAAACTGAGCTCAGGGTGGGACCCTCAGGTTTTGTTCTTTTTTTTCTTCTTGGAGTCACACCTGACGATGCTCAGGGGTTACTCCTGGCTCTGGGGTCAGGAATTACTCCTGGCAGTGCCAGGGGACCATTTGGGAACTCGGGTGGACTGCGTGCAGGGCAAACACCCTCCCTGCTGCGCTATCGCTCCAGCCCTAAGGGCCTCAGGTTTCACGGTGAGCTGGCCCTGCTCCCCTTTCCGTCCTGTGAGGACCCCCCACTCTCTCCCCCCACACCCCGTCCCTTTTGCTCTGCAGAGTCAACCTCTCCTGTCTGTCCCAAGCCAAGCTGGGGGCTCATTTGCCCACAAAGTTTTCCATGGATTGTGTGTCTTCTGTCCAGCCCGGGAGCTGAAGGCCCAGGAGCCCCTTCCCGCATGGATGTGACAGAGCGGTCCTGGAGCCTCTCAGGGGCTGACTCTGGACCGTGGTGGGCGTCTGCACTCTGCCAGCCTCTCTCCCTTGGGTTCCGGGAAGCCCAGGAGGACGCCCCAGCTGGGGGTGGGTTACCAAGTCACACTGTTGACTTCTGAAGCCCAAGGTGTCACATCTCCTGGGGAGTGCAACATCCTTCACGCCCCATTTCTTGCTTTACACCTCCCAGACCCGGCTGCAGGCAAGGTTCTGTGGAATCAACAGAAATAGCAAAGCCGGGTTTTAGACTCCCAGAGCCTTCGAGGCCAAACCCAAACCCTTGGAGCTCCTGAGTGATAGATGGAGCTTTGGTGCTAACAAGGTGGCTCTGGGTGGGCTCCCTGAAGGCCCCCGAGATGGGGGCTGGTCACCAGAAAGATCAAACCACAGTGAGGGACTGTGGGTGTGCGCGCATGCGTGAGGCACATCTGTGCAGGTCCACTATGTGTGTGTGTGTGTGTGTGTGTGTGTGTGTGTGTCTAAGCATGGATACACAGACTGTGCTGCCTGCCCCTCCCCTGCCCACTCTGCAGATCCTAACGCCTAGCACCATTCCCCACCCGTCACCAGGAGCAAACACCCTACAGAAAAAGTCATTCTCTGGGTCACTTCGGCTGAAATGTATTTGTCAGAACATCATCTGGCTTTCTCGGCTTTGGTGTGAGCTGATCTTTTCATCACAGGCTCAGAGCAAAGCCGACTGCTCTCCCCGATCTGTGGGCCTCGTGGATCAGCCAAAAACATGATTCTAACAAACACGATCTGCAGCCCCCTGCCCCAACACACACACACACACACACACAGTCTTATGTACACACTTATACACACATACACACACACTCAATACATACACACACACACTCACACTCATAGACTCTCATACACCAGCACACACACTCACACACACACTTTTTCTTTTTTTTTTTTGCTTTTTTGGGTCACGCCCGGCAATGCTCAGGGGTTACTCCTGGCTCTGCACTCAGGAATTCCTCCTGGCGGTGCTCGGGGACCATATGGGATGCCGGAGATCGAACCCGGTCGGCATGGGCCAGCCGCGTGCAAGGCAAACGCCCTACCCGCTGGGCTATCGCCTCCGCCCCCACACACACTTTTCATGCTCACAGACAACAGACATACAGACAGACACACATAGACAGACAGACAGACAGACAGACACACACACAGCAAGAAAGCAATCTGCCAGCAGGGCCTTCCGGGCCGGTGGGTCTCCAGCCTGCCAACCTCCCTCAGCCTCTTCCCCAGTCCCCGCCCTACTGAGCCAACTCCTTGTTTTCTCTCCCTGTGGCTACTCCTGTTTGCTCCTAGCTAGGTCTGTGTCTCAGGAAACTGAAGGCACCACTTTCATTTCTCGAGAAAGGAGAGCAACCTCAGCGTACTGAGGGAGCCCTTGGGGCTGGGGGACTCGGGTGGGCCGCGCCCCACCTCCTCTCCCCCATGTGGCGCTGAGGAAGGCTCACCCTTCAGTAGGATTTCCGGGACCGGGTGTAGGGTGCTCCCGAATCCTGGCTGGGCAGGAGAGTGGTGGGTCCTGATGGACGGGACCTGGGGGCCATAACTGGTGACCCCAACTGCTTAGCCCCCACTTCTCATGCTTTTGGGGAGGAGGCCCAGGCGTTCCTCCTGACTGCACTCAGGCAATGCTCAGGGGACCATGTGGAGTTCCAGGGATCGAACCCGGGTCAGCCACACGCCGGCAAGTGCCCTATCTGCTGCACTATCATTCAGACCCCAGTGCTTTGAGTTCTCCGGCCTATTTTGATTTATTAATCTCTATTTTGTGAGGGTGGACCATGAAACCTCATCAAGCTGCTCTTTTTTTTTTTTTTTTTTGAGGCCCACTAGCAGTGCTCAGGGGTAGGATTCACGCCCAACGACGTGGGGATCAGACCTGGGCCTCCCCCTCCATGCAAAAGTATGTGCAGTGGACCGTTGTGCTACCCCCACCACGCACCCCCAAAGATTTTCCCTAAAGCGCGCAGGAAAGGAAAGATGATGAGATTCGGGAGAAGACGCCCTCGCAGTGGTGGCTGAGTGCACTGAACCACCGGACAAAGCCTCTGTGGGGGAGAGGCTGCAGACGGACCCGGTCCTTGAGAATCCCTCAGAGCCGATAGAGACCAGCCTCGTCCCATTGACTATACACGCTCCATCCGGGCACCCAGAGGGTAAGAATCGCCCCAGCCCCATTGACTATACACGCTCCATCCGGGCACCCAGAGGGGTAGGAATCGCCCCAGCCCCATTGACTATACATGCTCCATCCGGGCACCCAGAGGGTAGGAACGCCCCAGCCCCATTGACTATACACGCCCATCCGACACCCAGAGGGTAAGAATCGCCCCAGCCCCATTGACTATACACGCTCCACCGGGCACCCAGAGGGTAGGAATCGCCCAGCCCCATTGACTATACATGCTCCATCCGGGCACCCAGAGGGTAGGAATCGCCCCAGCCCCATTGACTATACACGCTCCACCGGGCACCCGAGGGTAGGAATCGCCCCAGCCCCATTGACTATACAGCTCCATCCGGGCACCCAGAGGGTAGGAATCGCCCCAGCCCCATTGACTATACATGCTCCATCTGGGCACCCAGAGGGTAGGAATCGCCCAGCCCCATTGACTATACACGCTCCATCCGGGCACCCAGAGGGTAGGAATCGCCCCAGCCCTGAGGGAGACCCAGCCGCTAGAGACCCACACAAGGCACCACCTGCGGACATCACAGACGCGACGGGCCGTAGTTGGCACAAGCAGGTTCTATTTCCACACTCACAGACGCAAAGCCCTGTGCGGTCACGGGAGAGCGTGAGGGGAGAGAGTAAGCACGCGGGGACAGATGCTGACCGCAGTCAAGGCGGAGCCACTGGAGAGCCACTGTGCAGGGGAGGACTCTCTGGAATCTTCTGGAAACAGCAACAGGCACATGGGTCACTGCAGGGGTGGATGACAAGGGCGGAAATCACCTGGTGACAGGCAAGAGGCGAAAAGCCATAGAACGAGAACTTCCTAACAAGGGGCTGAATCTCTCGAGTTGGGGGAGTGTTTGTGTGTAGGGGGGGGCAGGGTCCTGAAAACCAGTTAAGCCCCTCAGAGAAGGTGGGGGGGCCGCTGGAGCACCCCGGGAACCTAATGGCTACCGGCAGGATCTCCTCACACCCACCCAGATTCAGCGGAGTCCGACCAGGGTGTCCTGTCCATATGGAATCGCGGCCCCAGGCCAGTGTGGGACCTTCACGTCCCGCACCAGGATGTGGCTGCCTGGAGGGGCCCCTCGGAGCTGGTGATGAAGCTGAACGGGGTCGGAGGGCGCGTTCTCCTCGCGCTACCTCGCCAGGGAGCCGCTTGGCTTTGGGGAGACCAAGCTGGGACGTGGGGTGGGGACCTGGACATCAGCTGCAAACCCAGGAGCCAGCCGTGGGTGGGGGGTGTGGGTCCTGCCCTCACGGGGCTCCGGGGCTCTAGGCCCAATGTGTGGGCTAGGGCCTGTGGCAGCCACGGTGTGTCATGGAGGTTTTGTGTCTCCCATATCCGGTGTGGCCGCGAGGTCGGTGTCCCCTGAATCTTGAATCTTACGAGTGAGAACAGTTGATCTGGACCGGGGCCGCTTGGTTCTCCCAAAGGAACACATGGGGGAGCTGCCCCAAGGCCGCCCCTGCCCCTCAGGGTTCCTGAAATGTGCCAGTGGCTGCAAATCCCGGCCCAGGTCAAGTGCCCAAAGCGGCCAGAGGCGGATACTCCGCCAGCAGCCTCAGGGCTTGGGATTAAGGCATTGCAGTGGGCAGATGGTGTCGAGGGACCCGGTGTATTAAGACATCATTAGCCGTGACCACCTCTGAGTGATGTCATCAGAGGGGGTCCGGATCTGCCTTGCAGCCCCCTGGGGCTGGGCTGTGGTGGCTGCGTGGAGCTGGCGGGAGGAGGGACAGTTCCTGTTGGGGGATGCAGAATACAGAGCCCAGGGAGCTTCCGCAGGGATGAGGCGGTCCCCGAGGGAGGGCCATGGGGCAGACCAGCAGCGGGACGGTGGTCAGCAGAACCGACTCTGGCCCAGGCACGGCACGGGGGCCATGACAGGAATGTTGGGGCAGACACAAGGCTGGAAAGCCCCTTCTGTGTGGCAAGAGGAGAGTGGCCAAGCCCAGCGATGGCCATTCGAGGGGGGTGGCCCCCACACCCTGGGCTAGGGGCTGCCTCCAGATCCCAGACACCACCAGGGAACAACAGTGACAGCAGGCACGGGGCAGGGCAGGGTGGGGACGCGGCGGCTGGCCGGGCCCGAGTGACAAGGTGTGAAGCGTGGGCAGCACGGGTGTCCACCGGGGCCCGAGGGGCACGGGCAGGGCTGTCTGCGTGTCCCCAGGTGGGCGCGCCTCAGCAGGGCGAGGACGACATCTGGTCGTAGTCGGGGCACTTGAGCAGGGCGGGGTAGCTGCTGTTCATCTGCACGGAGGCGTCGCTGGAGATGTCCGAGGGGCTGCGGCCGAGCGCCCAGGCGTCGGGGTGCAGGAACTGGCCCGAGTAGTCAGAGCAGTTGCTCAGCCGCTGGTGGTAGAAGCCGGGTGCGGCCGGTACAGGTCCTCGGCCGTGTACCTCTTCATGAACAGGTACACGGACATCACGCCGGCACTCTGCAGGCAGGGACACGGAGGATGCCTCGGCGGGGGCTCCGGGCAAGGGGGCCATGGCGCATGGACAAGAGGCAAGAGCAGAGTGATAGCCCAGCAGGTAGGGCATTTGCCTTGCACGCGGCCGCCCATTCTGGCCCGGGGTTTGATCCCCGGCATCCCATATGGTCCCCCGAGCACCGCCAGGAGTAATTCCTGAGTGCAGAGCCAGGAGTAACCGCTGAGCATCACCGGGTGTGACCCAAAAAAAAAAAAAGGGCGGGCAGGAAGGGCGGGTTTGTGGACGGTGGACTTTGGGATGTGCTGAGAGCCAGGGTGGACGTGAGTGCTGGGGCGTGCGGGTGCCGGAGACACACACACAGGGTGTGTTCTGGGGGGTGGGGAGAGTCAGGGCATTCAGGGTGGATGTGGGCACCCCGCTGAGCCCAGGCAGGGCCCCTCTCTGTACCCCGCCTGCAGGCAGCCGCTCACCTCCGTCAGGAGGAAGGAGATGGCGGCGAAGGCGAAGGCCCAGCCGTACTTGTAGCTGAAGTAGGTCTCGGCGTCCCGGGGCCGGTTTGAGCAGCTCATCGTTGATGCTGGAGATGTAGAGCACCAGGCCCACCACGAGAGAGAGGCCTGGGGAGGGCGGGCTCAGGGCAGGGTGGGCACGCGACTGGCGGGGGTTGGGGGCCGGCCAGGGGCCCTGTCCTGTCCGGCCGTCCAGAGCCCAGCTTAGAGCCTTCCACACAGCACAGACTCGGGAGAAGGAAGGAAGGAAGGAAGGAAGGAAGGAAGGAAGGAAGGAAGGAAGGAAGGAAGGAAGGAAGGAAGGAAGGAAGGAAGGAAGGAAGGAAGGAAGGAAGGAAGGAAGGAAGGAAGGAAGGAAGGAAGGAAGGAAGGAAGGAAGGAAGGAAGGAAGGAAGGAAGGAAGGAAGGAAAGGAAGGAAGGAAGGAAGGAAGGAAGGAAGGAAGGAAGGAAGGAAGGAAGGAAGGAAGGAAGGAAGGAAGGAAGGAAGGAAGGAAGGAAGGAAGGAAGGGAAGAGGAAGGAAGGAAGGAAGGAAGGAAGGAAGGAAGGAAGGAAGGAAGGAAGGAAGGAAGGAAGGAAAGGAAGGAAGGAAGGAAGGAAGGAAGGAAGGAAGGAAGGAAGGAAGGAAGGAAGGGAAGGAAGGAAGGAAGGAAGGAAGGAAGGAAGGAAGGAAGGAAGGAAGGAAGGACCATTTTTTTCCCTGAGATGGTCCCCCTCTGCTACATCCCCTTCACTGCTCCAGGCCCAGCCCGCGTGGGGTGTTCTGAGCCACGTGTCTGTTTCCCCAGGGGACCATCGCAGGCCCCCCGGGGACAGCAGCCCCGATAGCAGGCTGTGAGAGTTTGGCTACATTCAGGATGAATGGACTCAAGGTGAGGTAGCCGGGATGACCGTCCCTCCCCCTCCAGTGTGGGGACAGTCTGCAGGGCAGGGCCTGGTCTCAGGCATGGAGGCTCTCAGCGCCTGGCACCGAACAGGGACAGTGTGAAGCAATATTCGGAGCTGCTCCAGTTTAAGGCGCTTTATGAAAGCGAGACTGTCTCAAGGGCTGACCATGAAAGGCAGAGAGGTGTGACCCCAAGTCTCCCTGGACCCCAAGTCCATGTCTGGGTTGCTGCCAGCCCCTAGGAGCCCACTCGGTTGTCAGTGGACGATCATGAATGATCGACTTCCTTCCTTCCTTCCTTCCTTCCTTCCTTCCTTCCTTCCTTCCTTCCTTCCTTCCTTCCTTCCTTCCTTCCTTCCTTCCTTTCTTCCTTCCTTCCTTCCT
>JAJIBD010035451.1:0-48461 GCA_021461705.1 Cryptotis parvus
TTCTCCTTCCTCTTCTCCTTCTCCTCCTCTCCTTCTTCTCCTTCTCCTCCTTCTCTTCCTCTTCCTCCTCCTTCTCCTTCTCCCTCTCTCTTCTCCTCCTTCTCCTCCTCTTCCACCTCCTTCTTCTTCTTCTTCTCCTCCTGTTCCTCCTCCCCCTCCTCTTCTCCTTCCTCTTCTCCTTCCTCCCTCTCCTCCTCCTTCTCCTCCTCCCCTTCCTCTTCTTCCTCCTTCTCCTCCTCCCTCCTCCTCCTCCCTCCTCCTCCTCTTCCACCTCCTTCTTCTTCTTCTTCCTCCTCCTTTTCCTTTTCTCCTCCCTCCCCTTCTCCTTTCTTTTTGCTCCTCCTTTTCTCCTTTCTTCTTTTCCTCCTTCTCCTCCCTCCTCCTTCCTCCTCTTTCTTCCTCCTTCCTCCTACTTTCTTCTTTCTTCGTCACACCTGGCGATGCTCAGGGGTTACTCCTGGCTCTGCACTCAGGAGTTGCTCCTGGTGGTGCTCGGGAACCAAATGGGATGCTAGGGATGAACCTGGGTTGACTGCGTGCAGGGCAAATTCCCTCCCTGCTGTACTGCCACTCTGGCCCACGGCACACTTCTCCATGCTGCCTTTGTCCCCTTCTGCATTTAGTTCAGTGGCCTGCCAATAGGGACCACCAGTTAGTGCTCTGCTACAGGAGCCCTATGAGTGCACAGCACAGCCTAGAAAGACTTGTAGGAGGTGGGCAACATGATTATGCGTCTGTGTGGAGGCCACTCAAGGCTTCTCACCTGTGAGCTGGGTGTCTGCCGCTGAGCTACAATCCTCACCACCTCTTTTTGCTCCCTGATTTTGGCCCCTACCTGGCAGTGGTCAGGGCTTGCTCCTGGTTCTGCACTCAGGAACCACTCCTGGCGGGCTGGTGGCAAACCTTGGTTGTCCTTGTGTAAGACAAGCACCCTAGCCACTATCTCGGGCTCTCTGACCCTTTTGTTTATGAAGGTGGGTTCTAAGGTGAACCTTAGTCTCCGTGCTCAGCCTCCTCTGTATGGGACCGAGCACACCCGCCGGCACCTCAGTGCGATCCCCACCCTCCACAAGGCAGGTCCTTTCTCTAGGCATTCCAGTGCTGGGCAGTGGAGCTTGTAGCCATTCGGTCCAGCCCAGTGCCCTGTGCTCGTCTGCTCTCCTGCTACCTCCAGGGACTCACATTAGCTGTTTCCCAGCCCATCACTTTAAAACAGAGAGACTGTCCCATTGGTGACTCTGGGGAGCCTCGGTATCCCTGTGCTCATCCTCGTTGCCATGAGTCTTTCTGCTCATCCATCCCTACAGCTTCTCTCTTGCTGTGTTACTCCCCTATCTGCAGAAGGCGGGTCCTGGAAGCCAAGGGCCTGACCCATAGCTTCTGTCCACCCTCCACTGTTCCAGTTCAACTCAAATGCACCAGCCCTGTAAGCCTCTACACAAGACTCAGGCATCTGCCTCTTCCGAGCTGACCGTTTACAAGAGAATGCCCTGACTTACTGTTACTTGAAATCTCCATCCCTCAGCCTTTGACCCTCAAGGGAACATCCTCCTCTAATTGGGTGGCTTCTCCTTGGAAGGCTTTGCTGAAGCAGTAACAGAACCAGTAACACTAGCAAGGTTATTACTACTATGACTAGCTTGCAACTATAAATGTATGAACATGCTACATTATGGACTCAGGGCTTGGAGGCCAAGTACTGCCTTTGGAGGCAGGCACTGTGATAGTTTTCACCAAGACACAGAGGAAGCCAAAGTTCAGAGAGGCTAGCTAACCCCCCCAAAGTCACACAGCTAGTAAACAGTAGAGTTGAGATTTGAATGTAGGAGGTCCAGCTTTAGAGAAGATCTGGTCCTAATGGAAGATCTGGTCCTAGTGGAATACTTTTAGAGGCCTTGTTGGCAAGTTGCTTAGCAGCTCCTCTTGTGTAGCTAGAACAGGGGAATCCTTAAATTGAATGTGAACGGTAGTTAAAAGGGGTGCGTTGTGGGAGGAGTCCCATGCGTGGGGCCCTTGTAGACGCATCTGCATGTATCTGGGAGGAGAACTTGGCCAGACTTGGTTTATCAGAAAAAGTTTAAAACTATGCTTCCCCTAGGCTCAGAGAAAGCTAACAAAACTGAGCTCAGGCTTTTGCATCCATTTTCCACCCCCTAGGACCACATGGAGGACTGCCAGGTGTGACCCTGAGCACTGCCAGGTGTGGCCCCCAACAACATTGGCTCCCCCTAGGTGGAAGGTACTGGGCTTAGCGCCCTCTCATGGCAAAGACGCTACTGCCTCAGCAGTTTGCCTGTGCCAGGGCCTTCATGGACGTCCTACAGAGCAGAGTCTGCCCTCTACCTGCCCAGAGCAGGTGAAGGGCACTTGCTCTGGGCAGGTGCCCTCCACGCCAACACCTGAGGCGGTCTGTTGCTAGTCGAGGATCACATTTAGAGGGTCCTCAGGCAGACTAGAGATGCCCAAAGGGTTGCCAGCCCTGGGGGTGAAGCATGAGCGAGCGACTAGGACATTTATTTCTGCTTTAGGGGAGTGTTTGGGCCATACCTGGTGATGCTCAGGGGCTACTCCCTGCTCTGTCCTCAGGGATGGCTCCTGGCTATGTTTGGGAAATATGTGAAGCTGGAGATAGAGCCCAGGGCCTCCCTACAGGCAAAGCATCAGCTCAGTCCACTGTTCTCTCTCCCTCTCTTTCACCCTCTTCCTCTTCTTCCTCCTTCCCCTCTCTCTATGGCCTGGGGCTTTTCTTATAGGGGCCACAGTCTGTGGTGCTCCAGGGAGCCATGTGGTGCCGGGGGTGGACCTCAGGCCGCACCGTCCCAGGCATGTGTTGTATCGCAGTGTGTCTTATCCCAAGCCACCTGAGTACAGTATGAGGGGAGACCTGCTAGAGAGACTCCACACAGCAAGGCCTGATTGTGTTTGGGGTTCGAGGTGAAAGGTCAGCACTCCCTCCCATCCATTAGGAACCAGGTGGATGTGGGATCCACTTTACTGAGAACAGAGCCATGGGGAAGGTGTTTAGGGTTGGTCTGTTAGTCACATGGGCTTGTTCACGTTGCCTCCAATATGCAGGCTTCAGGCCCTGGGGGCAGTGGGGGCAGCAGCTGATGAGCGGGAGGGACAGGAGGGGGCGAGCAGCAGGTTCTGTGCTTCCTCTGCTGTCTGCAGCCGGCTCTCTGCCCTTCTCTGTGGCGAGGAGCCAGCAAGTGGGAGGCAGGTGCCCAGGGAGTGTTGCTTGAGCAGGGGGGTCTTCCTCGAGAACAAAAACAAGCCCACACTAGCAAGGGTGTCCTAGAGGTGGCCGGGGTGGCAGGGTGGCTGCCAGGGGCTGTGTAAAGGCAGGATATGGGCTCCTTGCGCAGGAGGGATTACTCGGCAGCCTAAACCTGGCTCATTTGGGGAGGGTTTTGAGCCACACCTGAGTCACTCTTTGCGGTAGTATTTGGGGGGACTTTATGTGGTGTTGGGGATTGGACCTGCATCCACTCCATGTAGTGTAATGCCTTTCCCTGTATGTGTCTCTGGCTCCCGAATCATGCATATCTCAAAAAAAGTTTAGTCCCCTTGGCCGACTCCTGGGAGAGAACCGGAAGCCACGGGAATACGCTGGTGCTAAGAGCACCTTGGGGTTTCCCAGGAGTCTGGCACCTCACCTACCTGAGTGAGGACATGGGGCTGCGTCTGCGTCACCTGACACTAAAGTCCACCACGCTGCGCTCGCTGTGCTCCTCACTCTACCCTGACGGGCTTGGCAGCCCTTCCCCATGACAGACCTAGAAACTGAGGCATGAGGAGAGTGAAGTAGCCTCATCTGGGAGTCCCAGCAAGACCCCAGAGCCTACTCTCGCCATCCTTGCAAAGAAAGATGCTGCAGTCATGGGCGGGAAGACCTGTTCTGGAAGGTACAGAAGGTGGTTCCAGGCACTGCTGCTTCAAGGAGGGAGGAGGAGGAGGAGGAGGAGGAAGGAGGAGGAGGAGGAAGAGGAGGGGAGGAGGGAGGAGGGAGGAGGAGGTGGTGCAGGAGGAGGAGGGAGAAGGAAGAAGAGGAAGAGAGAAGAAAGAAGAGAAGATTAAAAAAGAAAAGAAAAAATAAATGAATAAGAATAAATAAGAATCTGTGGAGGGGGACAGGAAGCTGTGGCGTTTCCTGCTTCGGGGGCAGGAGAGCCCTGTCCAGCTGGGGCTGACCAGCATCCTCTCCCCACGGAGGAAAAACCCAGGTTCTCATGTGGTTTTCTCTGTTTCCTCTAGTTAGAGCTTCCAGCTTCCAGGGTGCTCCCTCCAGCAGTCTCTCTCCTGACCGCAGCTGAGGTCTCTCTCTGATGTGGCTGGTTATTCAGACCCCAACCTCTAAGACCCTCAGCCCAAGCCCCAGTGGGCTCCACAGACAGGTCCTGGCCAGTCTCCTTTCCTCTGTGTTACAGGAGATGGAACCAAATTCAGGGGTAAGCAAGGACTGTGGCCACCCCCTCAGCTGATGGCTACTGAGGTAGGTGGGAGGCCACCCTCTCTCCCCACTCTGCTGAGTCTGGTTTCAGCCTCCTCTGGGAGCCCCAAGTGTCTCACCAGGAGGTACATGTATCATTGCACTGGACACATGCACCGTGGGGACCATCTGGGGGACACAGGGGGCCATGGCAGGAAGCAAGGACGGATGGGGTGGAATCTCTGCCACCTCATGTTTCTTTGTTTCCCCATTTACCTAGGTGCCCTTTCACACTGGACAGGCTGACGCTGAACCCCATTTCTCCTCCTCCTGGGGTCCCAGCACATGCCCTCAAGTTGGCGAGGAGATGTGAGGGAGAACTTTTCTGAGCGACTTTTGAGCTCTTTGCGGGACAGCTAGAGTTCTTGACCTGGCCACACCTCATCCGAGAGGACAGAGGACGTCTCAGAAGAGTCAACTCTGGGAAGCTTTGTAGGTGTCCACTCTCCAGCTCCACGCCCGTCCAGGGACAGTCTTGCTGGGCACCCCAACTGCTCACTTGGAAGTTTACAACAGCAGACAAAATAACAGATGGGGTTCCCTTTGCCCATAGCCGCAGTTCTCAGAGGCTTCCTACAAGCTGCCAGGCGGGGGGTGTGTGTTGAGCACTCCCCCACCGGGGATGCCGAGATCCTAGGAAAGCCCCTGGCAGCCACTGGAGCTAACCAGAGCCTCAAGTCTGCCTGGGTGAGCAGCAAGATGTCTGGGGTGCAGGACAGCTGACTCGGGGCAGGCGTGGGGTGGCCCCAGCACCCAGCTGTCTCATGCCAGTTTCCTGGTGCCCAGCACCTGAAGAAGCGATCTCAGAGGATGGCATGGCTGGGTGGGAAGCGAGGAGGGTGTGGGTCTGTGAATGGCTCATTCCTCACGGGCACTTTCTCCTCAGATCTGACCCAGCGCAGGAAGCAGTTTCAGAGAGCCAAGAGCAGCAAGCCTAAATATATTTCACCAGGAGTGGGTCCTGGGTGACTTCCCCAGAAAATCAGGTCAACATTTTGGGCACAGCTTCTAACCCTTCCTTGGTATATACTGAGAAGGGAAACGTGTATTTTCAAACTTGTTCACAAATGTTCGAGACTTTGCTCATGATACCCCCCCCAAAAATGGAAACGATGCAAACACCCATGCATGGACACCCCAAAGTGGCATATCCATACACCCAATGCACCTTAGCAAAAGTGTGAGTGCAGGTGACTATGTTCAGTGAGAGATGCCAGTTGTCACAGCATTTGGACATGGTGCCTGGAATAGGCACAGCGAGAGACAGAAAGGCAACGCATAGCTTTGAGGTAGGAGCTGTGGGCATACATGGAGCAGGAAGTTTTCTTTACAAGTGGCCAGGTGTTCTCAAGTTATTGTGCCATTAATTTTTTTTTTTTTGCTTTTTTGGGTCACACCCTGCAATGCTCAGGGTTTCTCCTGGCTCTGCACTCAGGAATTACTTCTGGCAGTGCTCGGGGGACCATATGGGATGCTGAGGATTGAACCCTGGCTGGCATGGGCAGGCCACGTGCAAACGCCCCTACCCGCTGGACTATTGCTCTGGCCCCCCATGTGCTGTTAATCTTATGGTAGGTAAATTATATCTCAAAGCTGTGTATTGGGGGGCCTCCCAGCTCAGTTTTTGGGATCCTGTGGGCCACTCCCAGCGATGTTCAGCTTGGCAAATTGGCCCTGATGGTTAAGTGCTCAGTCCTGGCAGTACCGGACCAGCAGCTGGATTTTCTGGGGTCCTACAGGGGGGAAAAAACAGAACTTGGGGCCTCGCTCATTCTGGGCACGTGCATTGGGCTACCTCCCAATCCCCAGTAAGTCTGTCTAGGAAATAAAGTGTAAGTCTTAATATACAGCGGATAAAAATAATGCTACAACTGATACTTTAATCCCTAATATTATTGAAAGATGCAAATCAAGTCTGGGATTATTTAAAATGGATTTTAGGGTTGGGATATTCTGTAGTCATGTGGGCTCCATAATTTGTTTCGGATTTATGTAAACTACATATATTTTATACAATATCGGTTAGAGCCAAAAATTTCCCTAATTGAGAGACTGGCACACAGGAGTTACATGGTAAATGACAAATCCAAAGTGTGAGTCAGCCACAGAACACTGTCCTCGGTGACCTGGAGGGATCCCCATGTTCCAACATCTCTGGGGCTCAGCAGCATGTGTAAGATACATCTCTGCTTGTTTCCCCTCTTCAAAGAAGGACTATTACACGGAGGCCAGGTGTGGCCCCCTCGTGCAGGGAAGGCTCCCTGGTGGGCAGAAGGCGGCCTCCACGGCTGTCCTGGGGCTCTGGCTGGCCCCAGATCTCATGTCTGGGCTGGCCTGGAAGCCTCCTCCGTTGAGACCATTTGGTTCATCCGCTCCATCATGTCTCGTGTCTCCCCTCCAAATTCCTTTCTGTCACAGCAGGAGTCGGTCAATCAGTCTTTGGGTGCTGCAGACACATCAGGCTGGTTTTGAGACCGACTCTGCGGCTTGACCGCCTGGCGCAGCCCCTAGTTGGTAGAACTTTCCATGAGGACAGTGGTGAGTGGATTCTGTGCAGTCACAATCCTCTCCACTGAGGCAAGTCACTCCAGAGCACTTGAATTGCAGCCAGTGGGACTTAGGCACAAAATTTTCCATTTGATTTCATTTTAATTAGCTTCCCATGGCCAGTGGCTACAGCCTCAGAACCTCAGGCTCCCTTGTCTCCTGGTGGGATTCCCAGGAATGTTCACAGGAAGCGCAGGGGGCAGGAGAACTGAGATGTTCATGACGGTTTGATTTCCTAAGGCAAGGGCAGCCCCTACCTCAAGAGCTCTTGTAGTAACAAATCTGGTAACAAACTCAGCTAGTAACAAACCCATGTTACCAGAAACTCAAAAGGGACCACAGCATGTGCACTGGACAGCCTCCATCACAGAGGGACGGAATGTGGGATCCAGTGCAAGAGATGGAACAAGGCCTGCTGCGTGACGGAAAATACAGGAATCCAATTCCAGGGGTGAGGTGGGGTCAGAAGCCTGGTGTTCCCCTGCTTCGCAGAGCTGTGCCAAGGGGCAGGAACTTGGGTCTTCTATCTCAGACTGAGACCTGTCTCGCCTCTCCTCATGAGTAACCTCGGTGAGGGGTCTGTGAGGGCTTGGTCCATGGAGGGTCATTCAGAAAAGTTGGCATGTCCGAGCTCCCAGGGAAGAAGCTCCAAAACACATCCAAGTGGGCTTGTCAGCTCCTTGGGTCCAAGACAGGATTTGAGCCAGACTCTACAGTCTGAAGGTGAGAGCTCAGAAGAGAGTGACTAGAGAGAGAGCTGGGGAGAGGAGCAAACCAAGTTTCTGCCCTTCACCCCTCGTGAGTCCCCTGTGGGTGAGGCGGGCTGTGGAGGGGGCTGGTGTGGACTGGATCTTGTCAGCCCGGTCTAGTTACTTGACTTTCAGACACACGTCCTCATAAGAAAGGTTCTCAGAGTTGCTCTGGTGTGTGGAGAGAGGGCGGCCGGGAAGGCAGGCCTGGCCCGATAGAGAGAGAGAGAGAGAGAGAGAGGAGAGAGAGAGAGAGAGAGAGAGAGAGAGAGAGGAGAGAGAGACAGGAAGTGGGTCCCAGTGCCCTTGGCCCGTCTGTCACCGTCCTGGATGGTTATTGCTTTAGGAAGGGCATGGCCCCATTTCTGGGTTTGACAGTTCTGGGGGCGTTGAACCTGTCTCTACTAAATAAATTAAATCTCTCCAGGGCAGATCAATATTTAATGTGGGGTTTAAAAGACCGACGCAGGAAATGAGTTTAAAAGTGGAGAATTTGCCTTAGGTAGCAATTTCCTGAAATACAGTAGTATCAGGGGACAGATTATTCAAACCCAAGCCATGGCCACACACACACACACACACACACACACACACTAGTTGAACAAGCTGAGTTCTGCTTCCCAGGCAAAGGGAACCTTGGGATTCTCCAGTTTTCTGAGAGGACAAATATCAACTTGGGAGGGACCATCTACCACGAAAACATTGCTCCAGGGACGCAGACTTCCCATATGGCTCCCCCTCACTGGGGCAGATGCCACTAGTCAGCCCCAGGCCTTTCCCTCCCTGACTGGAAGCAGACCCTGTTCCCCCTCTAATACAACACTCCGAAGCTGTTGGACTTGGTGTCCTGAATAGGAGACATCCAGGATACTGGACACCAATGCCTGGACATGAGGCCTCCAGCAGCGTCTGGGTGTGGGGTTGCACCTAGTGGAAAACGCTGCAACTCGACTGGCTTCTCAGAGGAGGGCAGAGCACAGGCTTCCTGTGTGAAGCCCTGCGTCCTCCTCCCCACACCAGAATATACCACACACACACACACACACACACACACACGATTTCGCATTACACTCAGGACTCTCCGAGTCACCCAGGCGGCCGTGGAGGGCTGAGACAGGCTTAACTGAGCTTGTGCCTCTGCAGTCTTGGCTGATTAGTACAGCTCTGCTGGATGGAGGTCACCTCCAGGAGCCGTCTGTCCTCACAACAGTCCGAGAGTGTGTGGAAGTGCAAACTGCGTGGGCTTTCCTGGTCTCTTCTTTCCATTTGCTGCTGCCTCCCGGCTGAAGAATCACCTGGCCAGAGCCCACTGTCAGAAGGGCAAAAGGCCTGACGAAGTTACAAGGGTCGTGTGACCAGGGCTGCCGAAGGGACTCATCTACCAAATCCTCTGAGCTCAGTTTCCTTTTACTTTAATTAAAGCGCGAATCACAGGACCTTGAAAGCAACTGTCTGGAAGTGAACAATTCACTGGCATTTAGTACATTTACAAAGTGGCACAGCCATCAGCTCTATCCAGTTCCAGAACATTTTAATCACCCTGAATAAAACCCCACATCCATTAAAGAGTGACTCCCCATCCACCCCCCACTCCAGCCCCTGGCAACCACTAATCTGCTTTCTGTCTCCATGGATTTTCCTATTGTGAACAGTTCATATAAATGGAATATGTGACCTTTCATATCTGGCTTCTTTGATTTATAATGTTTTTTGAGGTTGATCCATATCGTAGCATGTATTAGCACTTCATTCCTTTTTAGTAGGGTGGGGGTTACCAAGCAGTGCTCAGGGAGCCGGGGGCCACTCCCAGCAATGCTTGATCAACCTGACCAAAGAGTATCAGGCTCAGTAAAGTGGTGCTGTTGGGGCCTAATGGCATTTGAGGACCACTAGGGCAACCCCAGTGGGAGCCTCCATGGCTATACCCGCAGTGCTCAGGGGTCAATGTGGTGCTGGTCTCAGACCCAGGTCAAAACATATATTAAACATACGTCTCTGACTACTACCAATGACTAAGTAATAAGCCATTGTATGCATAAATTGTAATTTGTCCATCCATCCATCCATCCACCCACCCACCCATCCACCACACCCACCCACCCATCCACCCATCCACCCACCCACCCACCCACCCACCCATCCACCCATCCATCCATCCATCCATCCATCCATCCATCTATCCATCCATCCATCCATCCATCCATCCACCCACCCATCCATCCACCCATCCATCCATCCATCCACCCACCCACCCATCCATCCATCCACCCATCCACCCATCCACCCATCCACCCACCCAACCACCCACCCACCCACCCACCCACCCATCCATCCACCCATCCACCCATCCACCCACCCACCCACCCACCCACCCACCCATCCATCCATCCATCCATCCATCCACCCCACCCACCCACCCACCCACCCTTCCATGCATTCACTCATGACCAGGAACTATTTCCTCTTTCTGGCTATTGTGAATACTCCTGGATCGCTCACATCCAGTTATCCAGAAAACAGTGTGAGAACCTGTTTACAAGTCATTTGGGCAGGCTCTCACAAGACAATGAGTTATATGACAATGTAAGTTTTAGGTTATATGATAATTCTGTGTTTACTTTCTGAGACTCATAGTTACCCTTTATTTTTTAAAGGGAAATTATCAAATTATTTTTCAGGGATGCTGGGGGCCAAGAACAGGTGCATATAAAGAGTTTCACCTAGACTACAACCTCAATAAATGGTTTCTGTGACTATTCCTTTGTTCTTTTCTTCAATAACTGTTTATTGAGCCCGGATCAGGAATTATGTGAGGGGCTGGATAGATATACAGATACAAAGGTATAAAATATCTATAAAGCACATGTCTATATTTTTATAGACATATAAATTTATCCCCAGGGCCCCTTTCAATCTGGGCTCACACTGTTCCACCCTTGCTTCTTGCCTGGCGTGTCCTTCACAAACAGAAGACAAAAGCCTTTCCCTGGCTCCCCCCCTGCGCTGAGTCCCCGGAGGCTGCTGGCTTCCCCGCCTCCCCACCTGGAGCCGTGCAGACCACCTATTTCAGACCTGTCGGCTCTTATAAATGTAGCCACACACCCCCAAAGTGAGATAAAATGGCAATGTGATTAGTGTGTGTGTGTGAGTGCGATGCTTATGTGTCCCCTGTCTCATCCCTTTTGTAAAGATTAATACATCAGAGCAAGTACTTACGAAAGGAAGAATAAAAAAAAACCACTGGGTCCAATTCTCCAGACATTCAATAACCAAATGTCACCCACATGGTAAGCAATAAAATAAAAATATATGCTTAGCAGAGGCAATATAAATATGATGTATATTTTGAAGTTGGATAACAGAGCAGTGGCATAAAAAATAATACCCGGCAGCAAATTCAGGAAAGTCGGCCTTTTTTCAAACACGGCGTTCCTTTGGGCTGCCATTCCTAAAATATCGCAGTGAGCAGAGCCATGAAGCAGAGGTTGGTTTAAATCTGACAAAAGCACCTCTGATAATGAGGCTATGGAAACTCTCACCCACCTTCTGATGCCAAGGCAGCGTCTTCTCCCGTCACCCCCCAAACCCCAGAAACCTCGCCCTGTCCTGCCTCCTCCCTCTCACCTTCCATCACAAACATCTGCTTTTCAAAACTCCTCCTCAAGCAGGTGCTCTTCCCTTTGGTGGCCCTTCCCAAGGTGCCTCTGTCCTCAGCAGGTCCCTTACTGCGGGGTCTTGTGGATGAGTAAAATGGGGCCACAAAAGTTAGGGGTGAACTCAGCAGGGGAAAGGCACGTCCCTGCCCCACAGCCCCAGGAAGGAACACTTCTCTCCCTGTCCTCGTAATGATCATATCCCACTCACAAGTGCATGCCTCCAAATCCTCTGAGCTGCCTTCCTACAAGGGGACAGAGAGAGAGTTGGAGAGCGAAGGCACAGATACCTGACCTGGTTTTATTCCCAGAACATCACTGGGTGTTTCCCTGGAAACTCCTTTCCCAGTAATGCCAGAATTGGTGAGAGCCTGGATTATTTGAGCATCTTTTTGGGAGACCAGGAACATCCTTCCTATGAGCCTGATGCTGATCTATGGGCCAGTACAAATGTAAGGTTTCCAGCTACCATTAATGTACAGAGTACAACACAATATTTTTACATCATCCAAGCAAATATTACTAATTAAATTGAGAGTGTAATGCGAACATCAAAGTATAGCAAAACTGTGTCAAAAGTGCTACTACCACATAGAACTTAGCATTAAATACAGGCAAAAAGATACACATGATAACCTCTAAGTGTATGTATTGCAGTCCACAGTGTGTAGAAGGAAGAAGAGAAAGAGAGAGAAAGAGAGAGAAAGAGAAAGAGAGAAAAGAGATAAAGAACCTGCCATAGAGGCAGGCTAGGGAGGGGGTAGGGAATCGGGTGGTGGGAAATGGGCACTGGTGGAGGGAAATGGGCACTGGTGGAGGGATGGGTGCTGGAACACTGTATGGCCAAAACACAAACATGAACATTTTTGTAATTGTTTATCTCATGGTGGTATAATAAAATATATTTAAAAAAAAGTATAGCAAAAATGGATATGGTACATTTCCTAACACACATTTGATAAAGGCTTAGTTATACTTCTAGCCATAAAATGGAAGCCTAAACATTTCAGTGACTTGTCCAAATCACTGCAGAATCCCCAAGCGAGAACCCCATCATGGGTATACATACCATTGTTGCAGTGAGAAGAGCAACCAGCTGTGTGTCTTTAGGCAGGTCCCTTGGCCTCTCTGTGCTCTCATTTCCCTACAATGAAACAAGTAGAATGTGATGATCTAGCTATTTTCTAGTTCTGAAAGTCTCTCATTTTCTCTCTAGAACCTGGTGTACTTTAATGCCTCACCAGGGAAGCTCCGCCTAGGGATCAGCGCAGGATTCTCTGGTGGACCCTAAGTCCAAAACATGAGTGCAGGGAGGAAATTCTGTCTCAGGAACAAGAAGACTCGAGGCCTATTCCTAGGTCAGCCACTAAGTCACAGTCTAATCTTGAACTTCTCTCTTAAATAAAGCTGGGGGGGTCCTGGAACAACAGTCCAGCAGGCAAGGTGTTTGCCTTGCCTGTGGCCGACCCAGGGTTTGATCCTCAGCATCCCATAGGGTCCCCCGAGAACCGCCAGGAGTAACCCCTGAGCATGGGTGTGACCCAAAAAGCAAAAAAAAAATGAAGTTGGGGACTCAGCCTCATTGGACTAGGTGGGGGCTGGAGGGGGACAATAAATGAATGAATGAATGGATGAATGAATGAATGAGGGAAGACTGAATTTTTACACCAAATGCCCGAGTGGTGGAAGGTGACTCAGAGTTCCTTCCCTACTCTTGAGGAAAGGGAACTTGGGGGAGGGTGTGGAGAGGGAACAGGAGCATCCTTTGGGGGTGTGGGGTGAGCTTGAGTCCCCTTCCCTGTGCTTTAAAGGACAGTTCACGGGCAAACTCCCAGCCTGTCCCCACCCTTCTGCCCCCAGCCACTGTCTGAGATGTTCTCAGTCTTCCCAGCCCCCTCCATGGATTTTGGCCAGAGCCGAGCTGGGGGCTGTCCTGCCTTGCTGGTAGGAGGTAGGACAGGCGCCGTCCTAGCCTCTTTAGGAGACTTCGGTCAGGAAACGTGAATTGCTGTTGTGATGAAGCTCTATCAGTCCTGGAAACAGGGTCCCAGGGAGAACGGGGATACCCAGGCAGTCCACTTGGCTCTGCAGGCCAAGTGAAGGTGGTAAGATTGGGGGTTGGAGCGATAGTTCGGGGATAGAGTGATAGCACAGCAGGTAGGGTGCTTGCCTTGCATGCGATTGGTCCAATATGGTTCCCTGAGCCCTGCCAGGAGTGATTCTTAAGTGCAGCAGCCAGGAGTAAACCCTGAGCACCACCAATATAGCTCTGCTGCCCGCCCCAAATAATAAAAGAGGGTGAGGGGGCTCTTTCTAAACTTTCTCTCATCCAAAGAACCCTGAAATTATGTCACCTCACCCCATTCCCAAGAAAAAACAGCTCCTTTGGATGTTTTTGGATCTGGGGCCACCCCAGCAGTGTCAGGGCTGATTGCTGATTGTCATGCTTGCTGGGTTTTGGGGTTCAGTGGCCAATCCTGGGACCGCTGTCTGCTGGCGGGCATTCAGCCCAGCCCCTCGCAGCAGGAAGCCGGCTGGGACCTTCTGCTGGCTGCCTCCCAGCTGGGCTCTGCTGCATCGGCCTGCTCTGGGCTGAGACTGCTGGGCCTGGAGCCCTCGGGGAGGATGGCTTCCAGGGTGCAAAGGAGCACGGTGTCTGTGGCTGCCCCTCTCCAGCCGTGCTCCCATGCACTCTGAGAGTGGGTGCTTAGCTCAGGGCTATCATTGCGGGCATTAGGGACAGTGTGGGTCGGGGATTTGAGGGACCCTGTTTGGGCTTTTGGGTTCTGTGGAGCCTCTTGATTCGCCTGTGACAGGAAGCTCGCGTACCCCAGCTCTGTCTGGGAGGCCCCACCTCAGGGTCTGCAGGGAGGGCGTCTCCTTCCAGCACATGCTGCACTGGACTGCGGCTATGCCCACACCTGTTCATCTGACCACCGCCTCCCTCCATCCTCCTGCTTCCTTCTCCGCAGCAGTGCCGGGTGGAGATTGACCAGGTGAGAAGCTGGAACCCAAGCAGGATGCAGGGCCCAGAGCGCGGGCTGCCGCCTCCCTGCTGAAGACAGGAGTAGGTATGGCTGCCCGCCCAGGACCAAAGGCCATGTCTTTATTATTATTATTTAGCTTTTTGCGGTCACACCTGGCAACACTCAGGGGTTACTTTCTGGCTCTTTGCTCAGGAATTCCTTCTGGCAGTGCTCAGGGGACCATGGGATGCTGACTCAGGTCAGCTGTGTGCAAGGCAAATCCCACTACGCTGTGCTATTGCTCCGGCACCCATGTCTTTTTTTTTCTCACTGTCTATTTGTCTGGGTTTTATCTATCTATCTATCTATCTATCTCATCTATCTATCTATCTATCTATCTATCTATCTATCTACCTCCTCTATCTCACTATCTTCTTCTATCTATCTATCTTCTATCTATCATCTACTATCTTCTCTACCTTCTTCTATCTATCTATCTCCTCTCTCTATCCATCCATCCATCATCCATCCATCTCATCCATCCATCCATCCATCCATCCATCCTTCCTCTTCCATCCTCCATCCACCACCCACCCCCATCCATCTATCTTCTATCTATCTATCTATCTATCTATCTATCTATCTATCTATCCTATCTATCTATCTATCTATCTATCTATCTCTATCTATCTATCTATCTATCTATCTATCTTATCTATCTATCTATCTATCTATCTATCTATCTATCTATCTATCTATCCTACCTACCCCCTACCTACCTACCACCACCCTACCTACCTATCTATCTATCTATCTATCTACTTCTATCTACTTCTATCATCTATCTATCTATTATTTATTTATTATTATTTTAGCTTTTTTTTAGCTGACACCTGGCAGTGTTCAGGGCTTACTCCTGGCACTAGGGCCACTCCTGGTAGTGCTCCAGGAAACAAATGGGGGTTCAGGGGCTCGAACCAGGGTCAACTGCATATAAGGAAAGCACTTAACCCCTGTACTGTCTTTTCAGGCCCCATTTTTCATTGTGTGGCACCAAGGGCAGAGGCTGAGACTTACCATTCTTGCGGCTCCTAAGAGGTGCTGGTGACCAGCTCTGCCATGTCATTACATGCTCTGGGGCAAGTGCCTCCTCTTTAGGGGACACATGAGACTCCCCAGGCTCTGGGGATAAATTCTTGGGGATTCAGTGACCCAGAGGACAGAATTGAGGGCCAGGGTCCATTCTCAGGTGGGAGCAATCTTGATGTGGGGTCAGAGGGGCCCCCTAGGTCTACCTCCCCTAGAATTTACTCCCACCTTGGGGTGGGAGCTCTACTCACAAGTGGACAGAACTGTCCCCTCTCTGCCTCCCTAGTTGGTATCACTCACCAGATCCCACTTTCCTATGACTGAGACTCACCCTGGTCCCTCCCAGCAGTCCCTGTACCTCTGAGAATGCTCTTGATTGGAAACAAAGAGCCAACACCTCCTCAGGTCCAACCGGGCAGAGGGCGGAAGGGACGGAGTCAGCTCCTTTCTGCCTCACACAGACACCATCGGCCGTCAGTCAGCCTAGAAAAAAAAAATTGTTTTTGTATCAATTCCCAGGACCAACGGGTCTGAGAGAGGGAGGGCAGCCTGCCCAGGGCATTCTGCACTTCAATCAGACAGAAGAAGGAGCCAGATTCTTAAACCGTTTCAGCCTGTTTCCTGGTAATGGGGTCCTGCAGGAGAGGGGTTGCTACGGGGGCAGCAGCTTGCTTAACCTTTCACCCCAGTACAGATGGGAGCTGCCCAACGTGCGGGTGAGAGACGACAAGTCTCCGCCCCAGCTGGGCAGCCAAACTTCCCTGGTGCTCGCGTGAACGATGGGTTTATGGTGCTTGTTGCTTCTGGCAGTGAGGAAAGAGCCTGAGGATAAGCCACAAACCTGGAGTGTGTCACACACACACACACACACACACACACACACGGTGTGAGCCAGGCAAGGAAGCGGAGACCCCTTTGTTCCTATCACCAGTGTTTAAGCTGAATGAGCCAAAACCCAGTGATTCCCCCTTTACTCCATCACTGAACCCAGGCCACAGGGCAGATGCTGGGCGCCCACACTGAGAGACAGAGTCCCACTGCACCTGAGCAGGAACTGTGACCGGAAACAGAGCTGGGCGAGGGAAATTTTGCTGAGGTTGTGGGGAGTCTTCATGGGCACAGGTCAGAGAGAGAAAACCCCAGAGCTCCTGTCCAAGGACCCGACCCCACCCCCTCACTCTTGAATTTTACCTCCAGGAGCTCTACCAAGTTAGTAAAGACTGGAGGAAGAATCTCTTTCTTGGCACTTCAGGAGGGGAAAGGAACCATTTAAAAGCTCTTTTGGGTACCAGAGACTGGCCCATATCCAAAAGAGCAAGGACAACTAAATGCTGCGTGGATTCGGGGAACACATGGTAACCAAGCTCATTGAGGTTTGTAGGAGTTCAAGACGCCGTTCTGTCTCACGCTCATTGATTTAAAGAAAGCCTTTGATTCTGTGGAGACTGAAGTGGTCATCAAAGCACTAGTCAAGCAGGGTGTTCAAACTCAATACATCAAGATCCTTCATGAGCTGTATTACGGATTCACCACCAGGATCTCACCATTCTACAAGGAAGTGATCATTGATGTAAAAAGAGGGGTTCGACAGGGTGATACCATTTCACTGAAACTCTTCAGCACCACTAGAGAATGTCATGTGACAATTAGAATGGGAAGGAATGGGAGTGAAGATAGATGGTCCGCAACTATACCATCTCCACTTTGCTGATGACATCGTTCTAATAACACCAAACATTAGCCAAGCGGCAGAAATGCTGGCTGACTTCCATCATGAATGTAGAAAGGTAGGTCTACAGTTGAATCTCAACAAAAAATGTTCATGAAAAACAAACTAGTTCCAGGTGCTCCATTCACTCTCAACGAAACAAACATCTCTGAATGCAGCAGTTATGTGTACCTAGGTCGATAAGTCAACATGACCAATGACCTAGCACCTGAGCTGCGCAGGAGGGAAGACAGCAGCCTGGAACGCCTTCAAGAGTATTGAAGAAATAGTTAAAAGCGACAAAGAACCTCCGTCCAATGGGCACATCTCTTTGACTCCATCGTTCTCCTGCATTAACATACGCCTCAGAGACCTGGGCCCTACTGAAAGCAGAATGAGAACGCTATTCAGGTTTCCAAAGAGGAATCCCAAAGAGCTATGCTTGGAATATCACGCCTCACTCAAGTGAGAGAAGGAATCCTGAGTTCCAACCTCTGCCGACGATTGAGAATCAGGGACGCTGTCTCATTTGCCAAGGCATCGAAAATCAGATGGGCTGGACATGTAATGTGACTTGGAGATGACTGTTGGACTAAAGCCATTACTGACTGGATCCCATGGAATGTCAAAAGATCACATGGCCGCCCACCTACAAGATGGTAAGACTTCTTCATCAAGACCCTGAACTAACTGTTTGAGGTTCTTTGTATTCCTGGAGTAAGCAGATGCCATTGGGCTACACTGGTACGTGACAGGGACAAATGGAAATGTCACTGGTGCCTGCTCGAGCAAATTGATTGAATAACGGGATGTTAAGTGATCAAGTGATCAAGTGATATATATATAGTATGATACAAATATTCAAGGTCAGGCAAAACATGGATCAGGAGGTCTTGGAATCTACCACAAATGTGTGGGAGTCAGGAGGTTAGGTAAGACAGAGAAGGGAACAGTGTGCTAATAATTGTAGAAAATGGGAATACCAGCCTAGAACTGAGCATTGAATATAGGCAAAAAGATACACATGATGACTTCTAAATGTATGTACTGCAATACACAATGTGTAAGAGAGGGAAGAGAGAAGGAGAGAGAGAGAGAAAGAGAAAGAGAAAAGAGATAAAGAACTTGCATAGAGGCAGGCTAGGGAAGGGGGAGGGAATTGGGGTCATTAGTGGTGGGAAATGGGCAGTGGTGGAGGGATGGGTGCTGGAACACTGTATGACCAAACCCCACACATGAACATCTTTGTAATTGTGTATCTCATGGTGGTACAATAAAATATAAAAAAAATCATTGGGGGACCAGAGAGATAGGACAGAGAAAGGACACTTACCTTGCACATGGCTGGTCCTAGAACCATCCCTAGCCCCATGTATGGTCCCCTAAGCACTGCCCGGAGTGAACCCCTGAGCACAGATCCAGGAGCACAGATCCACCGAGTACCACCAGGTGCTGCACCAAATAAACACATAAAAGTCTTCTGCACATTACATTCCTAATGATGCCTGCTCTCAAGAGACATTTAACCAGACCGAACCCGATGGGCCGGGGAAGGGAACCCTCCTCTCCAGCGCAGGAGAAGGCGCATCTAGCCTTCCTGTCCCGTCCACGATGTAAGGGGTCCTGACTGGCTAAGCACAGCGGCCGAGTCTGGGGTACAGTGTTTCCCCACCCTCACACCTTGCAGCCAGTTCACATATGCTCTGGAGGCTGGGGGAAGGGGGCTCCACCCTGACCCTGAACTGTCATTTCCTCATCCACACGGAGGCTCCCAGAAGTGACGGACCTGCCTAGGGAGCTGTAACTAGCAACGTCACTGAAGGCTGGGTCAGATCTGCTCAGACAGACAATAACCGAGGCCAGTGAGGGTGCACAGGCCTCAAGCCCTGGCTCTGTCCTCCCGCACCCCTTCCCCCAAGTATCTTAGGCTGAAGCACTGTGGCCCCATGGGAAATCCAGAGCAGCTGATTACTGGGTGGTGCTGGAGGGGACTCTGTGTGTGTGTGTGTGTGTGTGTGTGTGTGTGTGTGTGTGTGTGTGTGAGAGAGAGAGAGAGAGAGAGAGAGAGAGAGAGAGAGAGAGAGAGAGAGAGAGAGACGGGGACTTGGTGTGTCTCTGGGCTGCCTTTGTCCCAGGGAGCTGCTGCTGTCCTGGTCTGAGCCCTTTTGGGCCTAATCCTGCTGCATCCGGGACATTAAGCTGAGACCCAGGGGTGGAGGGAGATGTGGGGACATCTGAGAGCAGCAGGTACAGGGAGTAGCTGCCTGAGTCCTTTCTGAGCCCAGGCCCTTGCCCCTAGGCCACCTGCCACAGGCCCGATCTGTAGGACAGACACAAGGACATTCTTCCCCTTGGGCCCCTCATGACAGATGCCTGCAGGGCTCTCGGCCAGTTGCCTGTGACAAAGGGGTGACCCTGGTGAAAAGCTTTCAGAGCCATCCCCTGTGGTTCCTGGCAGAGGGAAAGGGGACCCGGGCAGCTTGTCCACGCACTCTCCAGGGCTGGTGTGAAGCAGAGGCCTGCCCCAGGCAACTTCGGGTTCAGGTCGTGGCTCCTCAGACCTGCCCTCTAGTCTCAGTTTCCCATTCAGAGACGTGAGGGTAACCCTTACAGCCACTTATTGGTGGTCATGGCAAGGATTAAGTGGGAGCTAGAGTTTCAGCTCCTGGCACAAGGACTGATAACAAATGTTACTCTGATTTATGGCCGGGATCTTCCCTTCCAGGCAGGCTTCAGACAGGCACCGAGAGTACACAGAAAGCCTTGCTCACGGTCACCCCATTTCTCCTGCCCCCCCCCCCCCCCCCCCGCTCTCCTCCCTGTAAGTTGGAGTCAGTCCTGTAGCCTCCCTGAGCTGGGGTTTCTGCAGCCAGGGACAGGGCGTGGCTGATCCTCCTGGCAAGGCTCCCACTGAGCCCCCAGTTTGCTCTGCGCAACCCCAGTTCTTGATATTATTACTGGGAATCTGAAATTTCCTGACAGGCAGAACGAGCCATCTGAAGCGGGAGTTTCATTTCTCGTGGCAGAGCGGGCGGGCCCTCTCCGGGGAAGCGTGTGAGTGACAGGCCGTGATTACAGCCTCCAGTCCGGCGGCCACATCCAAGGAGGATGGCCTTGGAGTCATGCCTGCAGGGAAGGATGGGCCTTGGGGCCCCCTCCCCATCTGCTGGAGCAGGCCTCTGTCCTATCCTTGGCCTATCTGGCAGGTCTCCCCCCGCCTCACCCCACTCTCACACTGCAGCCCATCTGCCAGGCTCCCTAGAAACCGATGGTGTTAGGGCTTTGTGCTGAGGTCCCGAGAAGGTGCCTGTCTTGGGGAAGGGCACAGGCAGATGGGACTGGCAGGGGCCCGGCAGCTGCCAGCTGCAGGAGGACACTGAGGCTGTCCTTCTAGATCCTCTCCGCCAGCAGAGAGAGAGAGAGAGAGAGAGAGAGAGAGAGAGAGAGAGAGAGAGAGAGAGAGAGAGAGAGAGAGAGAGAGAGAGAGCCCGGTCCCACCCGGAGTCTCTGCGAGGGGCTGGAGAGATCGTACAGCAGGTAGGGTGCTTTCCTGCATGCAGCTGACCTGACTTTGATCCCAAGTCCCCACACTCCTGCCAGGAGTGATTCTTGAGTTCAGCCAGGAGTAAGGGCTGAACACAGCTGGAGTGTGGCACCCTCTGCCCCACCCCCACCCCCACCAAAATAAGACGAAACACAAAACCCAGAAGGCTGTGAATGAGCAAGCAGCACATGTCTGACCAGTGCTCCCAGGCTCTGGTTTCTCATGTGAACTCATCCTCTCTAGGGTTTTGTTCACGGGTTCAGCAGGACGTATTACGGACCTAACTCAATAGACAGCATGAACAAGCCAGGTGTTCCCCAGCTTCCTGAGTGGGGAAGAGCTCCAGCCCAGCCAGCAGCCCCGCACAGATTCTCATGCCCAGCAGGAGAAGGAGTCAGGCAGCTCCCTCACTCACACACTGCTCAGGGTGGGGAGCTACCGCTCTGGGTGCTGCCCATGCCCAGCCGTCCCCTCCCAGGGCTGAGTTTTCTCTGCAGCCCAGGACACTGTCTGAGGCAAGAGGTCCATATTCTACCATGACTTCTTGCATCTTTGGTTTGGTGCTGGGACTACTCCCAGCTCTGTGCTCAGGGATCCAGATTACTCTGAGATCAGGAGACCGTGCAGTGCTGGGGACTCAACCCAGGGCTCCCGCATGCAACACTGGCACGGTAGTCCTTAGAGCCATCTTCCGGCCTGCCTGTTCATTTTGACCGTTGGGCTAATTCTTCCAGCTGAGATCACCTGGCACAGATACAACATCCTCGTTAACGGTGGGGATGCTGGGCATCGAGTGTGGGGGTGGGGGCAGGTGTCCCTGGCCCCAGTGCTCTGGGCCTCACAAGCATTATTTGTTGATGTTATCAGCGTGCTTATGATTTGCCATGCATTGGGGATCTCCTGTTAGCTATCACAGGGTCCTAAAAGGGCAGTTACTAACCCTCCTCCCTTGCTTATGTCCCTCTCTGAAAGGCACCCAGTGAAGAGGAACACAGAAGGGGTCTGAGTTTGTGCCGGGAGGGCTCGGGGCTCCTCCACAATGTCCCTGCCTCCTCCTCTTTTCTCAGAGCTGCCCACTGGGTCCTGCTAAAGCTGGCACCCGACTATCTTACCTGTGTCCCCGCTCATGGCCTGCTGTGGGGATGCCCTTGTGGAAAGGGGGAGCAAAAGGACACATATTTGATCTGCTCCCTGCATCGGGACAGCGATGAGCAACGGTGGGTCTCTGCTAGACTCAGGAAGCCGCCTCCACCGGCCGCTGCTCTCTGAAGAACTTGCTGTGTTACCTTGGGCCAAACACTTCCCTCCTCTGACCCTGGCTTTTTCTACCTTCAAACGGAAAGTCATTTTCCCACCTGCTCCACCCCTCTGATGTGGCCCAGAGATCTTTGCGAGCCTCACCTGGGGCACCTCCTCAGAGTACATCAGGGAAAGGACGATACTGAGACCGATTTCCGGCTCCGAGGTGGACTGCGCTCCACGTGCTCATTCGGGGGTGGGGTTGGGACCGCACCTGGCTAGCCGGGAGAGGATGCTCCCTGGCGGCTTCCCAGACCACCACGCATCCGAGGCCAGTTTCTTAGGGTCCACGCGGTTTGGACTTTGACTGAACCCTGATGTCACAGCTCCTGCCCCAGCAGTCCTTGGAGAATCTGTGGCCCCCGAGTGGAGCCCTCACTTGCACCGCGACAGCTATTCCATCAGGGCCGCAGGGAAACGGAGATATTCTGAGATGAGTGTGTCAGCGGGGGGGTCAGTTTCCGCTTGGCGATCAGTCGTCCTGTCAGGAAGAGAGAGGTTTCAGCTGTCCGGCGGGGCCCATCCATCACTCTGGACAGCTCTTAATCAGACAAAGGAGCCCTCACCACCGGAGTTTGGGCATGGAGACGGGATTATTGTTCACACGCCGCAAATAATTTGGATGGGTGTTTAAAGCCTGCAAATTAACACCCTTTGTGTTTTCCATGCACTGGGGTCCCCAGGGTCCTGGGCAGCTTCCCCCAAGCTGGAGCTCTCTTTGGGCACAGCACCCTCTTTCCTGCAGTCAGGAATGTTCACTACTCACTCACTCACCTACTCTCTCACTCACCTACTCTCTCACTCACT
This sequence comes from Cryptotis parvus, assembly GCA_021461705.1. Lineage (NCBI taxonomy): Eukaryota > Metazoa > Chordata > Mammalia > Eulipotyphla > Soricidae > Cryptotis > Cryptotis parvus. Next base: position 22,852 of record JAJIBD010035451.1, read on the forward strand.
CACCCTACTCTCTCACTCACTCCACTCACCCCTCTCTCTCACCTACTTACTCTCTCACTCACCTACTCTCTCACTCACTCACCTACTCTCTCTCACTCACTCACTCACCTACTCTCTCACTCACCTACTCTCTCACTCACTCACCTACTCTCTCTCACTCACTCACTCACTCATTCACCTACTCACTCACTCACTCACTCACCTACTCACTTACTCGCTCACTCCACCTACTCTCTCTCTCACTCCACTCACCTACTCTCTCTCCACTCACTCCACTCCCACTCCACTCACCTACTCTCTCTCTCACCACTCACTTACTCACTCACTCACTCACTCACTCACCCACCTCACCTACTCACCCACTCACCTACTCACTCACTCCACTCCTCACCTACTCTCTCACTCCACTCACTCCTCTCACCTACTCACTCACTCACTTACTCACTCCACTCACTCACTCATTCACCTACTCACTCACCTACTCACTCACTCACCTACTCTCTCTCTCTCACTCACTCACTCACCTCACTCACTCACTCATTTACTCTCTCACCTACTCTCTCACTCACTCACTCACTCACTCACTCACTCACTCACTCACTCACTCATTCCCTCAAGGGGCCGCTACCTGTTTCTGGGGCGGAGTCCTTTCAAGGCTGAGGCTTGTGAGTGAAGAGCTCCAGTGACCCATGAGAAGCCTTGAGTAAAGGCAGAGAAAAGTGTTGGGGAACCCTAGAGGAACGACCGACCCAGGCAGGGAGTGGAAACTTCTCTAGGGGACTTCCCCAGGTGGGGGGGTGGGCAGGACAGGCGGGCATCCCGGGAATAACTGAGAACAAGTTTGAGTTTCCTGCTTCTAAGCCCTGATTCTCTCATCTCATGTTTATGAAAAATTTCCCCCTTAAACCAAAATGCAGCAATTTACATTTGCCTTTTTAGTTGTTTTCAGCTCATTATTTCAACCTGTCAAGATATTTTGGGATCTCTGCTCCGTCACCCTGACCATGAACAACCGCTCCGGCTTTATGTCAATGGCAGGCGTGAAGCGCTTCTTTCTTTGGGTTTCATGCAAATTGTTGAGAAAAACAGGCATGGGCAGAGTGAAGGGTCAGGGGCAAAACCTTGGGGTGTAGCCAGAGACTCTGCCACTTCCATGGGTGACACCCCAAGTGCCACGCCGCAGACAGGCCCACCTGGGCCAAGATACTTGGATGCGGGCCCACCCGGCCACATAACGTCCTATCAGCCCCACCTCAGCTCCACTCTGGTCCCTTAGGACAGCTGTCTCGCTGCCCCGGGCAGCTTCTGAGGCCTCCCTCTACTTTTATTTCTTGATATAAAAACATAAATATGGGGCTGGGGAGATTGTACAGCAGGTAGGGCACTTGTTTTGGATATGACAGACCTGAGTTTGAGCATGTCACCACATCAGTGCCCCAGCCCACCAGGAGTGGATCACAGCCAGGTGGTCACCAAAAAACGAACAAACCAAAACCCACGTGTACACACACACACACACACACACACACACACACACACACACACAGAGTTGTTTTTATTTATTTTTATTTTTTTAACAGAACTTCAATTTAATAAACAAAAGATGTCTAAGTACAGAAAACTGTAATTAAGGATCCTAAAAACAATTTGAAGTCCAAGGCATTCTTCTCCCCCACAATACCTAATTCCAATAACCCCAATTAAATTCACACATACAATGTAAAACTAAGAGATCATAATCCAGTATTTGTGTTTTTATATATATGTACTCTCTGCCCTTTTCTGGGCACAGCTTACTTTAGCGGTAAACAGAATAGCAGATTCCAAACTCTTCTGAGCTAGTTGGCACCTGTCCTTTTTTTTTTTTTGGGTCACACCGCAATGCTCAGGGGTTTCTCCTGGCTCTGCACTCAGGAATTACTCCTGGCGGTGCTCGGGGGACCATATGGGACACTGGGGATCGAATCCGGGCCAGCACAGGCCGGCCGCGTGCAAGGCAAACGCCCTACCCACTGGGCTATCGCTCCAGCCCGGCACCTGTCCTTTTAACAGAAAGCTCAGACCTGCTGGCGGCAGAGAGACCATGTGAGCTCCTCCAAAGGCTACCCGACACCTCACGTTCTGCTGGAACGGGGGACACCAGCCTGCCCGGCCCAGGGCTCACCCTCAGGGAGGGTCTGACATTGTGGGGCTGCTTCCCACGGGGCTTCCAGGCTCAGCTGCTCCTTTCCGGGATATGTGAGTCTAAATTGAGGTGACCCAGAGCCAACGTCTCCAGATGCTCCTGTCCTCTCTGCTTCCCTCGGCTTCCTGTGTGTGGAATTCCAGGAAGGAACCGATTCTCTCTTGGGGTGTTGTTTTACCCCCTACGGCCTGCAGCCCCTTCTCACTGACAGAGACACTGTGGCCATATGCAGCGTTGGAGAGTTTGCTTGCCCTGGCCACGGGGGCCTTTCCACCACCCGTGAGAAGGGCGTAAACAAGGACATGCCACAGGTTTGCAGCTTGGCAGAGATTCACCGCCCGCTGCATCCCGCTGATATTGTCTCCGGCCTGTGGAAATAAGCCTCGTGAAGGTGACTCTGGCCTTGTCCTGCTCATCCTCGAGAGGAATAAAGTGCTTTGGGAGTTCCAAAGGAGATTCTTCAAAGGAAAACAAACATTTCACGGAAGGTCCCCAAAGATGAAAACTGGTCGGAGGGAAACTTCTCTGGCCCGGGCTGTCCTCTGTGCTGTGCCCCTCAGGTGCGAGGGGACAGAGGCCCCTGAGTCCACCAGCCAAGGAAAGCTGGAATGCCTCTGGGCCGAGGAATTGATTTTTGTTCTGTTTTGTTTTGTTTCCGATTTCCCAGTGAGAAGACGCTGCGTACACAGTATCTCTCTACCACTTCACAGTGCCCACTGGCGTTTGATATGTACGTCACAGACCCCAAGAGACTGTACAGCCCCCACCCGTCTCTGGCTCTCGCTGGCTCTCGGCTGCTTCCTAGGGCCTCCCCCTTGGTCCTTCAGCACCAGCCCGGCCACAGCCTGGGTCTGCGCTCTGCTTCTATGGGCTGAGCCAGACCTGACTGTTCCAAGCACAGGCACATCCTGTACAGCTATTTATGGGGAGATGGAGGACTGGAGGGTGGGATTTGGGAGTTTCTGGTATATTACGTGCAAAACCAGCATCCCGGGACCATGGCCTGCATGCAGTCAGTGCACCATAAGTGGGAATAACACAGCAGCGGGACCCCTGGGAAACAGTGGGTGAGGGGATGCCTGCTCGGGCTGACTTACAAGGTAGGCCGAGGCTAGTCACTTATTCCAACAGAGACTTGACCAGGGCGTCTGGCTTCAAGCCCGCCAGTCAGGACCCATATCTTTATTGTCCACCGTAGAGAAAAACTGGCTGTCACACACGTCAAGATTGCAGAGTAACAAAAGGTTGATTCGGGGTCTGAGGGAGTGCCAGAAAGCTCGCCCACTTCCTTCCGCTTGCCCCAAGATGTGAGGGGCTCAGGGAGTCAGAGGGAGCTGAGCTGGGGGCGGGGGATGGAAAGAAGGGTAGCAGGGAAGGGGCGGAGTGATAGCACAGCGGGGAGGGCATTTGCCTTGCATGTGGCTGACCTGGGTTCAGTCTCCAGCCTCCCTTATGGTCCCCTGAGCACCGCCAGGAGTAATTCCTGAGTGCAGAGCCAGGAGTAACCCCTGGGTGTGACCACCCCCCCCAAAAAAAACAAAATAGAAAAAATAAGAAGGGTAGCGGGGGTCTGAGCAGCAATACGGTGGGCAGAGCTTTTACCTTGCACATGGCTGATCTGGGTTTGTTCCCCAGCATCCTGTATGGTGCTCTGAGCCTGCCAGGAGTAAACCATGAGCACTGCCAGGTATGGCCCCAAACAAAAACAAACGGAAAGGGGAGTGAAGGATAAGGATGGAGACTGGGGTGGGATGAGGTGAGGGGGAGATGGGGAGATGGGCGTGGTGGGGGATCGAGTAGGGAGGTGGAGACTGTGAGTGGGACGAGGTGGAGAAGGGGTGGGATGGGAAATGGGACAGGGCTGAGGGATGAAGTAGAGGTTTAGACTGGAGGAGGGGGGGGGGATGAGGGCTGGAATGAGTAACGGGGTGAGACTGGGAAGCTGGGATAGTACACGGGACATGCTGGGATAGTACACGGGACATGCTGGGCTAGTACACGGGAGATGCTGGGCTAGTACACGACATGTGGCTAGTACAGGAGATGCTGGGCTATACGGACATGCTGGGCTAGTACGGGAGATGCTGGGCTAGTACATGGGAGATGCTGGGTTAGTACACGGAGATACTAGGCTAGTACACGGAGATGCTGGGCTAGTACAGGGAGATGCTGGGCTAGTACAGGGAGATGCTGGGCTAGTACAGGGAGATGCTGGGCTAGTACATGGGAGATGCTGGGCTAGTACACGGAAGATGCTGGACTAGTACATGGGAGATGCTGGGCTAATATGGGAAATGCTAGGCTAGTACATGGGACATGCTGGGCTAAGTACACGGGACATGCTGAGCTAGTACAGGGAGATGCTGGGCTAGTACACGTGACGTGCTGGGATAGTACACGGGACATGCTGGGCTAGTACACGGGAGATGCTGGGCTAGTACAAGGGACGTGCTGGGCTAGAACAGGGACATGCTGGGCTAGTACACGGGACATGCTGGGCTAGTACACGGGACATGCTGGGCTAGTACACGGGACATGCTGGGCTAGTACCGGGACATGCTGGGCTAGTACACGGGAGATGCTGGGCTAGTACAGGGACATGCTGGGCTAGTACAGGGAGATGCTGGGCTAGTACACGGGACATGCTGGGCTAGTACACGGGAGATGCTGGGCTAGTACATGGGAGATGCTGGGTAGTACACGGAATACTAGTACACGGGAGATGCTGGACTAGTACAGGAGATGCTGGGCTAGTACAGGGAGATGCTAGCTAGTACAGGGAGATGCTGGGCTAGTACATGGGAGATGCTGGGCTAGTCACGAGATGCTGGACTAGTACATGGGAGATGCTGGGCTAGTACACGGAAATGCTAGGCTAGTACATGGGACATGCCCACACCCAAAACACAAAAATTCTATACGGACATGCTGGGCTAGTACAGACATGCTGGCTAGTACACTGAGTACATGCTGGGCTAGTACACGGACATGTTGGGCTAGTACAGGGAGATGCTGGGCTAGTACACTGGACATGCTGGGCTAGTACACGGGACATGCTGGGCTAGTACATGGGACATGCTGGGCTAGTACATGGGAGATGTCTGGGCCATGGTAGTACATGGGACATGCTGGGCTAGTACGGGACATGCTGGGTTAGTACTGGGACATATGGGCTAGTACATGGGAGATGCTGGGCTAGTACATGGGACATGCTGGGCTAGTACATGGGACATGCTGGGCTAGTACATGGAAGATGCTACATGGGACATGTACATGGATAGTACATGGGACATGCTGGGCTAGTACGGGACATGCTGGGTTAGTACATGGGACATGATGGGCTAGTACATGGGAGATGCTGCTGCCTCTTCTCACCATTTTCTTCTTTCCTACCCTCATGCACAGGGTGGGATCATGGGGCTGTAGTCCACCCAGGGAATCCTGTCCACAAGGGGTTGGCACCAAGAAGGAGGGTGGTCTCGTAGCTGCCCCCTCGGCATCCTGTGGGCCTCAGGAGATTGTTCGGCTCTGGCCCCCCAGGAGCCGCGCAGGGCAGCTCCTGTGTAGCCACAGGCTGGCAGGAGGGTGAGGGAGGGCGGGCTCTGGGGCTGGCCAGCTCCTGGGGCCCAGCTTTGGGTGAGGACTGAGTCTGCTACTGACTTGTGCTGGTTGTTGGGGCAGGGGATTGTCCTGGGCTAACAAATGGGTCCCCAGATTCTGGGGGCGGCCTTTCCTTAGAACTGGGAACTGGGATCTGGTCCCATGGGCTGTGCTGGGGAGAAGGTGCAGCTGAAAGGAAGTAGGGTACCGCTGAAAGGAGTGGTGCATCCTGGGGAGGAGGGGTATGGGCGGGAGCCCGGATCATCAGGATTTTCCAGGCACAGAGATAGGGGTCAGGTCCCTCGGCTGCCGCTGCACCGCACTGAATTTGCCAGCTGCTCCCGACCCAGCCTCTGCCTCCTCACCAATCAGGGAGGGGACGGGCCCGAGTCTGCAAGCTCCCTTCAGCTGATCTTGGGGGCACCCTCTGCCTGGCACTCACTCTTTAAGGCCAGCCTCACCAGGATGGTAGTGGCAGCCTGGGGCCCGGAGCCCCATTCCTCAGCGGAACCCCCATTGCATGGGGCCCTCGCTGCCAAGCTAGGGCTCTGGCAGCTTTATTATAAGTTTATTACATGCTAATTCAAGCAAATAAATTTGCCCCAGCTGTGAAGCAGAGGAGATTAATAACCTCAAAGATTACTTTGCTGCTTTGATGAGTTTCTTGAGCAGAGTATATTTAGGAAGAGCAACTAGATTAGTCAAAACCCCCCTTTAATTATTAGTGACACAGTGCAAATGACTCTATACCACCAGAATACCAACTACTTAACTCCCTGACCCTCGCATTCAAATAAACACGTTGTATTATAGCAATATTGTCCACATGCCCTGCAGCTGTGACCGGCCCAGATCCTGGAGGCGGGACAACTGCCAGGTGGGCTCCCTTCAAGAGGGAATGGTGGCCTCAAAGGCACCCCTTCTCTCTGCCTGCACCCACATCCTGATCCTGGGCTCCCCTAATGCTCTGGCGTGCCCTGGAGCTAGAACTCATCTTCCAGGAGGGAAACGGTCACTCAGAGCCTTGCAGGGTACTGGCCACACGGCATTGCCAGCTCTGTTCCCTGAACTTCCACTAGAGAATCAGGTTGGTGCTAAGGGTATGGTCTGCCTCACGCGGGAAGCGGGCAGCACTATCTAGGCACGTGCTCCCAGCCTCGGCTCATCTGGGAGCCTTGGGCTGCTGGGAATCCCAACTCTCTGCATTCCATCATGAGCCCCCTGGAGGAGACGGGCCCTGCCTGTGCTTTCTAGATGAAGAACAAGACTCAGAGCATGTAAGCAAGAGGCCTCAAGACACCCACCCTCCACACGCCCGTCTATCCTGGCACACAGCTGCAGGTCTTTTCTGACATAAGCTGCTATCTCCTGTTCCCAGCACTGAGGACCCTCGAAGGCACTGATGACTTGCCTTTTTTAGTGCATTGCCTGCCCTTAAAAGCAAAAATGGCACACAGCTGATCCGGGTTCAATCCTCGGCATCCCATAGGGTCCCCTGAGCACCGCCAGGAGCAATTCCAGAGTGCAGAGCCAGGAGTAACCCCTGAGCATCGCCATGTGTGGCCCCAAAAAAAGCAAAACAGAACAAAACCAAACAAAAAAAAGCAAGCAAAAATGGGCGGAGAGGGCCCTGCTTTTGCAAATACGTGGGGTCACCTGGTCACTTCCATGGAGCCCCACAGTCGTGCCCTGAAACTATCAGAACTGCTCTGATATCTGGTCTGTGCTGTGCTGTCTGCTTCTGTTATCTCTGGCACAACCAGCTACTTCCGGCTGCGCCACAGTGAAGTGTATGTAAGCACCACAGCAAGGGTGTGGGGGAGGCGGTGACTCCAAGGAGCACCAAAAGTAAAAAGATGTGGGAGAAACACGTCTAGGAAGTGTGGCTCTGGGGAGCAGTGTGTGGAGCTGCAGAAAATGTCTGCACACCATGCCAGGTGCGCACGCAAATGCTGAGCAAGGTAACAACTGAGCCACAGTGAAGGGAAGGGAGAGATTAAGGAAAAGAACTGGCAGCCGGCCCGCCGTGCATTGTTCAACCAGCATTGACAAAGGCTGACACTGCTCAGAAGAATCTGGTCACGTGGCACTCGCTACCACGCCCTCTCTCCCGTGCCTGACCTTCCCGATTGGCAGTTTTGAAAAACAAAACAAAACAAAGCTGTAATTTCCTGATATTATTCAACAGAAGCTGTAGGTGTAAATGAAAACAACAACAAACAGTGCTGTGGAGAACAACTACGGAAATAAAGGTAAACGTGTATCTCAGTTCCAGTGTGTAGAAAGAAAGATAGAATTCACAGAAGGCAGTTTTGACTCTGAAAACTCAGATCCTCCCCGCTATGGGCTAAGTATAATTTCTTCCCCATCTTTTCTGCTGAACTCCCAGCCAGCCACACGGTTTCCTCTCAAACAAAGCATGATCAGGGCAGAAACTGTGCATGAAGAAAGGCTGGAACTGAGGGATGCTTTGGGCTTATTCGCTGGAGGCTGTGGCCCAGACAGGTCCCCCATGACTTTGTTTGCTCTTTGCCTTAGTAAAGGAACCTCCACATTTTAGCTAGGCACCTGCTTTCCAACCAAATGCCCCACTTCCGCTCTCCCCGGAAGTTGACTCCTCAGGGGACAGTCATGCAAGGTGTGTGTGCAGGTCTGGGCCTGTCCCTCGGATCACTCAGAGCCTGTAAAGAAGACAAGACTCAAACACAGGACGAGATGGATGGTTTGAGGCGCCCCTGGAATTAAGCTAAGGACATTTAAATGCTTATGATGATTATTTAAACAAGAACCACTAAACCCTCGTAGATAAAAAAGAAAATTAAAACAGCAAACCACCAACTTTTCCTTTAGCTAACTTTCAAGGTAGAATTAGAAAGTCAGTGATGCTGACTTCCATTATAGCAAAGATTAATTCAGTCAAGAAACGTCACGAACTCTAAACAGTGAGGATTCTCTGTTAGACTCAAAGTACCGCCTACCCCAACTGTTTCTGAACAACAAGGGAAAGAGGGAAGGTTACCATGAATCAACTGCTGGGTCCCAGCGAGTGACTGATGCTAATACTACTAGTCAGAGGGCAAGAGGAAAGGAGAGCACAGGAGGATGGGGGACGAAGATGAGGGAGGGGTGAGGAGACTGGATGAAGAGATGGAGGATGGAGTGAGGGATGGAGCGGAGAGAAACAAGGAACAGGGAATGAAGGGATGGGGAATGTGAGGGTGGGAGTAAGGCTCACGCCCCCCCTTAGAGATGATGGAGTAGGGAATAAGCGTGGGAACAGGGGCTGAGGCTGAGGCAAGGGGGCTGGGGGCTGGGGCGCAGGGTAGGGTAGGGTAGGGTAGGGTAGGGTAGGGGGTGATCGCTCGGTTCTGCTCCTGGTAGAACAACGCTGTCTGTCCTCCTTGCCACCTGATGGAGCCCAGGTGGAGGATCCATTTCAGAGGATGCACCCTCTGAGGCATCCCCTGAAATGGATCATGAAGGACCCTGGGAAAAGGGCCACTTGGGGGGCACTCTATAAAACCGCATCTGTCTTCAGAGGCTTAAAGCCAGGGAAGACCGTTCCAGGGAGGGGGATGCGCGATCCCAGAGTACAGGCTTTCTGCTAGGTCGGGCGTTCCTGGAGAGCACAGATGAAACCCAGGTTGATAGGAGAGAATCGACGTTAACTCTGTGTGTGTGTGTGTGTGTGGGGGGTGCCTGGGTGAGCACAAGGCAGGTGCCCACCCAGAGCCAGATGCCCCTCACCTACTGGTGTGCGAAGCTCTGCTGGGACTGCAGAGGGCAGTGTGGTGAGAACGGGCACGTAAGTGGCCTGTGGGTGTATGCGGAGTTAGTGGCGCCAGCGTGGTCTCTCAGCCGTTCATTCTGAAACGCTTTGGGGCCGGGTGGGGAAGTGCTTTTTACTATTCTTGTGAAATGTTTTTGTTGGTGTGAAATGATTTTAAAATAAAAAAATATTTTTATCCTGAAAAAAAAAGGCAAGCTGTTCATAATACCCCCAGAGAGGGAAAAGCACAGATGTCCACTCACAGTTGAATGGATAAATAAAATGTGGTGCATTTATACAATGGAGTATTACTTGGCATTAAAAATCAATGAGGTATTGACACGGTTGCAATGTGAATGAATCCTTTTTTATTGTTTTACTTTTGGGGGGGCCACACTTGGCTCTGCTCAGGGCTTACTCCTGAGTCTGTGCATGGGGTCACTCCTGACAAGTCGTGGAGGCCCCGATGCAATGCCAGGGATCCAACTGAGGTCGGCTACATGCCAGGCAGGCCTTACCCACTGTGCTACCTCTCTGGCCCCTTGGATGAATACTGAACACATGAGGTGGGACTGCCGTGAAACTGTCAAAGGGCATTACTGATGCCCGGAGGCGCAGAACGCAGGGGCCAGAGAGAGCACAGCAGGTAAGCACTTGTGTTGCATGTGACTGACATGGATTCAATCCCCACGCCCCATGGAGTCCCCTGAGCCCTGCAGGAGTGATCTGTTAGTGCAGTGCCAGGACTAAGGACTGAGCACTGCCAGGTATGGCCCAAAAACAAACAAGAGTAGAACGCTTGCTGAGGTGAGAGGTTGCCAGGAGACCTCGCGGAGCAGCTGCTAATGGACACAGGGACTCTTGTTGAGGTGATGAAAGGCCCTAAAATTGATCGTGGGGTCTGGGGAGATCTGGGGGGGCTGCTTGTCTGACGCCTGGTGCTGCCACAGGCACTCGCTCACGAAGTCCCTCATAGCCCTCTGCCTTCCTGGAGCTGAGTGACTTCTGGTCATTGAGGTGTGAGCACCAACACAGGGGGTGCGACTGGCAGTGAACACGTGGCCAGGAGCACAGTTCCTGGCTGCTGATGAATGGAAGGGAGAGGAGAAAGGGAAAACAGGTGAAAATAAAGGATGATTGGAATGCGCCGAATGAGATGACAAAACAGAAAAAAAACAAAACCCACAAAGAATGGCTCTAAGCAAAGCAGTTAAAAGATGCTTGGAATTGCAGTGTCAAAATAAAATAAAATTGGTTGTGGTGATCAGGGCACAGCTCTAGGGAGATGCTGAGAACCACTGACATGGTGGTGTTACATGGGTGAGCTGCATGGCTCTGAAGGCAGCTCAAGACAGCCCATGTTTTAGAAAAAAAACGGAAAGTGCCCTATTCACCAATGGGAAGCTCCATAAACTTCCCTATTGGTGAAATAAGCCCTGTTGGGGGTGGGTGGGGGGTGGAAGGGGGAGTTGTTATGGGAAAAACAACAAGTCTTCCACCGAATTCATAAAATTTAACACGTGTCTGCCAAGCATCAAGCACTGTGCAGTCTTCCTTCCTTCCTTCCTTCCTTCCTTCCTTCCTTCCTTCCTTCCTTCCTTCCTTCCTTCCTTCCTTCCTTCCTTCCTTCCTTCCTTCCTTCCTTCCTTCCTTCCTTCCTTCCTTCCTTCCTTCCTCCCTCCCTCCCTCCCTCCCTCCCTCCCTCCCTCCCTCCCTCCTTCCTTCCTTCCTTCCCTTCCTTCGTTCCTTCCTTCCTTCCTTCCTTCCCAGATTCAAGACTAAGACACCCTCCCCTGTGGGCAGGGAGGGCAGGCAAGGATGCTTGCCAATGAGGAGCCCCGGGTGGGAGCCCAGCACAGTAACAGCCCTCCCTTCTAGAAGGTTTCCCAGACAAAACTGAATGAGCAGGGCTGAGGAAGAGTCTGCGGGTGGAAGAGGCTACTGCAGGCAGGGGACGCGAGAGGTGGGATATGGGAAAGGACCAACCACTGCAGTGTGTGTTTGGGGACATGGGGACAGGAACCCTGGGGAGGTCCTGGTAAACCGGGCAAAGGTGGGCAGCAGCAGCCCATTAGACACTTGGGAAGAGGACAATGCCAGAAAGTCGTTTAGGGCGGGAGGTGCTCAAACTGTGGGTGACAGTCCCATGTGGGCTCCTGTAACAAGAGGCGGGAGAGAGGGGCACGGCAAATCTGGCAACAGGAAGGGTTTCTGAAGGCACAACTCAAAAGGAGCTCTTGAGCCAGAGACAAAGTACAGCGGGTAAGGCATTTGCCTTGCTTGCAGCAGAGCTGGTACGGTCCACCGCACTCCTATGATCCCCAGAGCCCCACCAGAGATGACCCTTGAGTGCAGTGCCAGGAGTAAGCCCTGAGCACCTCTGGGTGTGGCCCAATGCTGATGCCCCCAGACCCTCAAATCAACTCGGATGCAAATGCATGAAGCTTTGGGTAGCTCCTGCCTGTGCTAGATTTCTCTGGTAGCTGCCCTGATTTAAGACATCCGGAAAGCTATTCTGAGCATGTATTAGGGGATAGTCTAGCCAGGCTGCAAGAGGGAACCACAACAGTCACCGGACAGAAGTATATGAACATACTTGGCCTCCTGTCCCCTCCTCAGAAAAATCACTCAGCACCTGGGGACCTGAGCCAGGTCCCAATGCTTCTCTGTCACTGTGAAATCCCCAAACTAGACTCTTCAGTTTGGCTCCTGGGTCGGGCGGTCAGTTGCCAGCAGGAGCAGCGGCCGTACAGTGACCATAGGAAGTGTGCTGCAGTTTGATCCTCTCCTGCTGGGGGTGGGTGGTGGTACCGGCCCTGCATATGCGTCCCAGGACACACGACTTCCCCAGGATGTATGTGTCATGGGGATATGCACCCCAGGGCGCCGTGTGCACACACACACACACACACACACACACACACACACACACACACGCCGGGTATGTGTGTCCCAGGGCATGCACATTTGGGGCACAGGTGCCAGCATCCCATTCTCCCAGAAGCGACCCCCCAACCCCCCCTACCCTATGGAACGCCATCACTTCCTGCCCCTACTTTGTTCTGTGGGTGCTCTTTTCGCTTCTTCAATATCAAGCTCTGATATTCCTCACCACGACTCTGATTAGTGCAAGACTTCAAAGAACCTTTCGAATCATTAAAGAAAGATTAAATTATGTTCAGGATAGTTTCAGCATGAAGTGGTGCTGGCGCACTCAGAGCTTCTGAAAACTGCAGCTTGACAGCAGCGAGTCTGAGGGTGAGACCCACAGAAACTGCTCCAGCCCCACACTCTGGCCAGAGTCCACAGGGAGCCCGAAACACATGTACGCGTCTGTCTGGGCAGGAAGCGGGCCAGCGCCCCAGCCAGCCAACTGCTGCCACTGCCCCGTAAATCTCCTAGAAATTTCTACAGCCGTTGCCGTTGCCACATCGTAAGTGATGGTCTCATAATCACTGCATCTATCCGGACTTGGCCAGGGCCAGGGTCATTTGGTTTATGCAGGATTCTGTCTTCATTGCTTTGTAACTAGTTTTTAATCAGCGGTGATTGCTGAGCCACGATGGTGCTGGCCGCTCCCTGCTCCTTCCTTGGAGCTCCTGGAGTCATGGCGATTAGCCACAGACCGGCTAGCTGGAGGGGCGGCCAGCACAGCGCAGTGGCAGTCGCAGAAGGCAAAGTCTTCCCCCCCCACCCCAGCATTCCCTGACCCCCCCACCCCCAATGCACTTAGGAAGGATTGACAAAGGCTATCTGATATGAGCATTTACACCCAGGCGATACTTTTGTGTCTGAGTCCTTTATGGGGGGCAGTGGTTCACGCCCCAGCCTGGGGGTGAGGGGACCCTGCGGGAGCCAGAGATCACACCTGGGGCTCCCACAGGCAAAACCTGCTTTCCAGCCTGCTCCCGGAGCCCAGCTGTTTTTGACAAAGATTGAACCTTCTGGGGCTAGAGGAAGTGACCAGAGGTCTGGCCCTGAACTGCTCCAAACCATCGAAGAAAAACTGACAGGCCAACAGGAAGTGGCAAGAATTTGGGGCAGAAGGAGCTGTAAAGGCATGGACTGAAGTAGTGGAAAGTGGAACACACAGAAACACTCCTTGGGCTGCAGGAGGTAGACTAGGAAACACCCAGAAACTCTGTGCTTTCTTCCTACTCTGAAAGGAGGACGGTGTGAGGAGGGGGGGGACGTGCCCGCAATGCGTGTCAGCAGGCTGGCCTTGTGCCCGCCCTGTGAAGGCTGAGCAGGCTCCTCTATGGAAGCAAACACTCACGTGTGCACGCATGACTGTGTGTCTAAACATGTGAATGTCTACACATTCACAGAGGATACATGAACACACCTACACACATGCTCACATCACTGTATCACTGTCTTCCCGTTCATCATCGATTTGCTCGAGCGGGCCCCAGTAATATCTCCATATGTCCTGTCTCAAGCTAGTAGAGCCCAAGGGCATCTGTTTGCTCCAGGAATATAAAGAGCCTCAATCCATTCCGGAATGAGGTCTATAATTGTTACTGGTATTTGGCATATCAAATACAACACAGGTAGCTTGCCAGGCTCTGCCGCAGGTAGTATACTCTTGTAGGCATCTCAAAGTCCAGCATTTATTGATGAACCTCACGGCCGCAAGCTGTGATAGGCTGTGCACATAGACACACATGTACACCCACATGCACACACATGTACACCCCCAGAAACATGCTTACACACATACCCTCAGATATGTATGTACCCATGCACATACACACATGCATCCATACACATGCTCACATGCACATATATGAATATATCCACACATGTTCATACTCACACACATACATATATTCGCACAAATGCACACATGCACCTAGGCACATACACCATCACAAATGCTGGCACTCACATATTTGCATACACACACATACACACACACACACAGAGATTATTCCTGGCACATGACCTAGACACAAAGAAAGATCCTGTGAACTGTTGCGGGATCAGAGGAAGCTGGTCTCTAAGGGTGCCGGAGAGACTCCCTCTGCGCGCACCACCACGCTCCACAGGCGCATCACGAAATAAAGGAAGAACTCGGAATAGGTAGAGGAGCCCAAGTCTGGGAGAACGAGGGAGGACAGCTAGCTCCTAAGTGATTAGGAGTAAGACTGTGATGGGGCCGCACAGGAGACTCCGCCAGGACTCAGCTGGGGCGGACGGGCAGACAGAAAGGGAGTCAGAGGGAGAGAAAGGCGGACAGGTGGCCGGTGGGCTGCGGCGGCGACTGTTAACAGATGAAAAGAGGCAGAGAAAGGAGCACCTCCCACATTTCCTGCCTGGCTGTGCAGTTAGAGAATGACCGGGGTGCTAGAATCGCCTCTGGACCTTCTCAGGGGATTGGGGGCCCAGCAGGGAATGAGGGAGCACCCAGAGAAGGGAGCTGATTGCATTCCTTTGCTCAGTCACAGAGATTGAGCGCCTGTGTGCAGCCCACCCCAGGGCCGGGGCCGGGGAGGGGAATGCAGTTTGGAAAGACAGCCTTTGGCGGGTAGAGGCAGGGACAGGAGGCAGTGTTGTGGGGCTGCTCCCTGCCCTGGCTGGTGTTCCAATGAAAACTCCACTTTCCACTCTGGCCTTGAGCCAGTTTCGAGCCTCTCTTGGGGTCTCTGTTTCCTCATCCACAGGTTGGCATGGGCAGGGTATTACTTTATTTGTGCTTTAGTGTTTTCAGAGGGCATGGAGGCAGGGGGCGTACACGGCACCAGCCCCAGCCATTCTGTAGCTTCCCTGCCTGGCTCTGAGGTGACCTCGTGGTGACACACTGCCCCAAGGGGTGGGCTCTCCATTGGCATGAACCAGAAAGGAAAGGGCCGGGGGAGCGGAAGCCTCCCCTCTTTTCCTGGCTGCCCGTGCACTGCAGCAGTGGCCGCAGCCACGCTCAGCTCCTCTACCAATGGAATGCCCACAGGCCTGGGGTAATTAGGAGCCATTGCTCTCCTGTTGCTAGTCCTTGGGCTCTGGGCCTTCAGAGCCTCGTCACCAGGGGGTCCCTCAAGGCTGACCTGAACTGCTCCATCCTGTAACCGCTTTGCTCTGTGCATGGCTGCCCGGAAGCCCCACAGAAGAGTGAACACAGTTCTCAGCGCTCACTGCAGACATCCACGGACAGGGTGTTGGGGGCCAGCAATCACGCCCTCAAGGTGGGGGCGCGGAGCCAGGAGGCAGGCTGGAGGGGGTCCTCTGTCTCTGTCCTCGGGAGCTGGGTAACAGGGTGTGCTCGCCACCCTCTGTGGGGGTCTTAGAAGTCAGGAGAGGGAGAAGACCGAGAGCATGGGGGGGAGGAGTTGGGGTATCCCTCCCCAGGCCGGGAAGAGGCTATGGGGGCCCAGGACCCATCTGACTTCTCTGCTCGGTGGGGTCCACTTTCTAGGTCCAGCCAGGAGCAGAGGCACAGGGAGGACGGCCCACAGGCGTGACCTGGGATTGAGGCTGGTGTAGGGGGAGAACCCCGAGACTGAGGTGCCACCCTGGCGGCGCAGGGGACTCTGGTGCCAGGAATCAAACCTGGGCCCGGGACATGAGCCCCACACTCCTGGGCCTAAAATAGAGATCACTTTTATGTTTTGGGGCTTTTCATGTTTTTAGGTTTCAGCCAGGGGGTGCTCAGGGCTTACTCCTGGCTTTATGCTCAGGGACCACTCCTGGTGGGGCTCGGGTACGGGGTAGAACCAGGTGAGCTGCGTGCAAGGCAAGCGCCATGCTGCCGGCCGTATCATCACCCGGTCCATACATCACTTTATTTTTTTTTTTTTTGCTTTTTGGGTCACACCCAGCGATGCTCAGGGGGTTACTCCTGGCTCTGCACTCAGGTGGGGCTCGGGGGGACCCTGTGGGACGCCATGTTCAAGGTACAGTTTGTCCTACCCCCTGTGCTACTGCACCAGGCCCCATAAATCACTTTTAAATGAGAAGCCAGTGTCCGTGCTTCCTTTTCTGATGTATGTAGAGCTACACCGTCCCCTCACTTCCACACTGGACGGTCCCTGCCAACCCCCTCTTCTCCTTTCCTTCTGAATTCATTGATTTCAGTCAACTATATGAACCTACGCTTCTTTTGAAGAACTGAGTTTCAGAGAAAGCCAGAACACCTCTCCACCCCCAATCCAGCTAGTCCAAATGCTACCAGGTGAATCATTTCAGCTTTCAGCTCACTGATCTTTGAATCTTTTTCCGTATTCACACTTAATATTGTTTTGTAAATGAACATGACTGCATCTTCCAGACTTTGGGGGACTGGCTTAGACACGGGTGTCCATTCCTCTTCTGGTCTTCGCCCCACCCCATTCCAGATCACCCACCTACCGTGGAGAGCAGGCCACTTTCTGCTGGCATCACTGTGGGTGGGAGGCACCTCCGGTTTCTCTTGAAGCCCGTGTCTGTGCCTTTGTCTGCGCAGGCTGCCGCCTGGGGACTGCACAGACAATTGTCACGCATGAGGGTGGCGGGAAGCGCCCTGCGCAGATACGGGCACCGCCAGGTCCCAAGGGTGCTTCCCTTCCCACTCTCTCTCCACCTGGTAGCAGGGCGGGGGGCATCCTCTGAGGCCTTTCATTTCCAAGTCACTAATCCCCTTCAGGATGGGCCACCCTCACACCTCCATCACTTGGCAGGGTGGGGGCAGGGACAGTCTCAACAAAGCGGGGCTGGAGAGCACAGCAGGAAGGGCACTAGCCTAGTGGGCTCTCCGGCCACTTCCGTCACATCCTGGCAGTGACTTCAGGGTTTTGGAAAGTGCACGCATACCCTTGCTTCTCTTCTCTTCCTATACCGAGGCACTATTCTTGTACCTTTAACTTTGCAACTTGACAAAATTCTTTTCACGGGGCAACACTCAAAGGCAGGGGCCAGAGATAGTGGATGGCGCTTGTCTTGCACGTAGCCAACCTTGGCTCTATCCCCAGCATCACATACGCATCCTCCAGACCACCAGGAGGGAGCCTTGAACACTGCTGGGTGTGGCCCAACTCCCCTGACCCCTGACCCCAAAAATAAATAAGTGAACTCGAGGGGCAAAGGCTAGGCTCTGGATACCTGTTCCAGGTCATTCCAGGTCATGGTATTTGCTTCTCCCCTGGGCTGTGGCCAGCAAGTGGGAAAGCGCAAAGGGGGTCGTCCTAAATCCCACAGGCCCCTGGCCCTAGTCCTCTATTACCCCACTTGGGGGTCCAGGGGGTCTTCTTGCTTGCTCCTCCACAGTTGTACTGTCGCACTGCTTCCTACAAATTCCTTCTGGGGACAGTCCCACACACTCTCTGGGGACAGGGATGGGGCCCCGCCACTGCCATGCTGAGGGGAGAAAGGCAGGTGACTCCATGATGTCCCCCTCAAAGCCAAGAGCTCGCCCCACTTCGCCCTCCTTTGAGAGTGGAAGAACACAAGACCACTCTGTTCAAAACAGTTTATTTTATTTTATTTTTTTGTCAGACAAACACATTGATTTCTGGACCACAGTAGAGGATGGAAACCTTTCACAAACTTATTTATTTGAAAATACAAATATAAAATTATACTTTCCACATCTGTGATGTGAGAGACTGCCATCCACATAGTAATTTTTTACAACAGGGCTTTAAGAAAGCCACACACAAAGACCTGAAAGATGCTTGAGAGATATATATATATATAGATACATATATATGTATATATATAAAAAAATACTCACTACCAAAGTTGTCATCAGTTTCATACTAAAGTATAAAAGGGTGAGGTCAGCCACAGTGCTAGGGGAAAGTTTTATTGAGATACATTTATGTCCACATGAAACGCTTAGACTTGCACCCTATTACATATGGAATTCCGGAGTTTACAATACACCGAGCGTGGCCCACGGGCCCGCCCACGCTACTCAAGAGGACACGCACAGACCCCACCCAGGATGGCACAGTATGTACAGAGCGCGTGGGACCAGGGGCCTTGCAGGAAGGCCCCTCCCGCCCCTCCCGCCCCTGCCTCCCAGAAACATAGCTCTGAGCCTTTGAGCCAACAGTGTGGATTAAGGTTGCTTCCGGAGGGGTGGGATTTTCACTCGTTTGTATGTTTTGAGATTATTGAACTTTTTTTTTTTTTTTGGTTAAAAAAAATAGACAGAAAAGAAAAAGAAAGCAAACACGTTACAGTATTAAAGTATTGCTTAACTGACAGCATTGCCTGGTGTAGTGTGTGCGCCCAGACGGGGCTGGGCTGGCCTCTGCTGCTTTTCTGCTAGGGGGAGGTGGGGGAGGCCGCGGCCGCCTCTCGCTCACGTGCGGCTCTGCGTCTCTCCCCCCTGCACCCCTGGTCTTGCCTACCCTAGAAGGTAGCCTGGTGGTGAAGCACGTTTGAGAAAAAAAAAAATCTCCCCACTGCCCCTCCCTCCAGTTTCCTTCTGTCCCTGCGAGCCACTCCCAACCGATAAAGAAGTATGAGTTAGTGTTTCTTTTGTAAACAATTTCATATGCAATATAATACAGAAAGCATGGCTGACCTTCAATAAAAATAAGATGTAGTAAACTATATTGCTTTATTCTTGATTAGGCTGCAGTGAGTGAACGGCCGATGAAGCAGTGTGGGTGGTGGCTAAGTCCCTAGCCCTCGTTTGCACTCCAAAGGTCAAAATAGATTCTGTCTTCCTACTTGGAACTAAAGAAAAAGGCTTCTTTTTTCCCCCCAAAATTCCCAAATGACAAAAGGAGAAAAAGAAAACCAAAAAAACCCCAACAACAAAGAGACCCAACTCCACCCCCTGAAAAAAAATAAAAGAAAGAAATAAAACAAAAAAAAAAACAGCTAAAAAAAAAAACAAAGAAAAAACTGAACACCTTTCAGGTCATTAGAACCAACAATTACCCAATGATTTTTCTACTAGTCTAGCAAGATGTGTGTAACATTCACTGGCTGTGAATTGCTGTGCAGTGGAGCGGTAGATTGACAGCAATAGAGCCATGCTACCTTAAAGTCCAAGCTACGAGTTCAAATCAGGATGAAGGTTTATGAAGGATAGAAACGCAAAGGCCTGTTTGGGTTTCATTTGGATCAAGCCAATGAGCGAGTAGGAGAGAGCGTGAGGTGGTTTGGTTTTCCCAATGGGTGTGAGGAAGGCCACAAAGCGGGTTGGCCAGCATCACGGAGAGGACACCGCCGAGCTCGGCCGTCCCGTAGCTCCACAGCCGGCAGAACCAGGAATGCGCGGTCCGGGAGCTAATGCCGCTCACTCTCCTGGGCTAGGAAGGAGAGGAGCTGGGGGACCGGGCGGGGGTTCCCAGGCAGATGGATCTGGTAGCCAGAAAGTCACCCGGCAGTTACTTTATGAATCCGGGGAGGCGCCATCAGCCGAGAGTCTGCCCCTGGGAAGGCGGGGAGTGGTTCCTGTATTCGCCATTGAGCTTAACTGAAACAAAGACAGGCTGGACATCAGAGCTAAAATAATTCACAAAAACTGATCAGAATGGACTTCTAAATGAGTGGGGGAACTAACGTGAACCTTAACCTAGGTAGCCACATGAAAACATCAGATTTCCACAAGATTTGTGCTATGGGCTACTGGGGTCTCGCCAAAAGGTATTATAAACATCTAAAACATATTCACACAGATTATCAATTTCTTCTGAGCATTCTTAAAAAATATTTTTTCTCTTAGTAAAATCATTTTAATATACCATGCCTCCCTCTTTTAAAAAATAAATTAAAAAAATCCAGTTTTGCATATCTAGCTTTAGCATTTAAGGTAGTATGGCACACCCCGTCCACAGCAGGGTGGGAATCTACAAAACGCGGCCAAGTCAGCCGGCATTGGAACACCGTGAGACCTTGGGTTAGTTGAAACCACATCAGATCAGCGAAAAATAAAATTAAAACTTGAAATCGAAAAACAAAAAGAAATGGAAAGGAAAAAACTGCCCCCCAAATGATTAGCTTTTTTTTTCCCCCATAAATAAGAGAAAGTTCTATCCTTACTGGTCCTAAATCTGAATAACTATGTCTAATTTTTTAAACCTTAATTACGTTATACCTATCAATATGTACTAGAAGAAAGAGGAGAAACAAAGTCACTAGACTAGTACCAGGACAGCACGCTTACAAGATAGCCATTTTATACATTATTAACAGACCACGGTCAACCAAGGGTCTCGTATGAGGCGATGAGGGATGCGGAGAAAGAAAGGTGGCGGAGAACATCTCCAACGTGGACCGAAGCGTCCGCAGCACGCACCCCGGAAGTTAGACACAGGTTGCTGGGGACTCATTGTCTCATTTTTTTTTCTTTTTTTGTTTTTAAAGAAAACTTATTATTTTGTTATTTTATAACTTGAGCAAGTTTTAATATTTTAAAAGCGCCCAGCATTTTACTTTAACCTGGTTGTTTGGAAATAAAACAAGAAAGAAAAACAAGAAAAAAAAAACAACTAACCAAACAACTTAACATCTTACTGGAAAAACAAATAACGTGATTTAAAAAAGAGAAGTTGTTGCTATTTAATTCAAATTGAAAAAGGCTTTTTTCCCCCTCCCATTCTGAGTTAGCATTTTGGAGCCTTTTGTTGGAAGATGCTTTTTCCCTACCATGTCTGTGAATGTCTACATTAGTCTACTTTGTTAGTAAAATTTATAAAAATAGGAGTGCAGCAGCTCTTTATAATAAATGTCGCATTCAGTGTCTCATACTGGCTGTGCCTTAAGTACCAAATTTATAAACGTAACAATTTAAAAAAATATTAATAAAACGTCAATATCACATTTTAAAAAAAGAAAAAAATATATATCCACACTACAATATGTTTTAATGCCATCTATTGAGTTGTACTTCTATAGTTGCTGTTGCCGACCTATTACCAATATTAAAAAAAGTTAAATTAAAAATATCCTTCATCATAAGTCTCTTTCCCCAACCGAGGACCATATATTATAACAGCCAAAATGCTCAACATGTGCAAACAGGAAACTGTCAGTTTTCCCCCACCCGTCACAGTGCAGCGATGTTTATACTTTTAATCTTTAAAATTCTGTTTACATCTACAATAAATTAAAAAAAAAAAGAAAGAATTCTTCCCTAGCCTCTCTGGTGATACTTGCAGCACTGAGGTATTAAAAAAAACACATAAACCGAAAGGGGTGCTTTCCTAATTTGTGGATGGAAAGTCAATGGAGAAAGGTTTCATGAATGCAGGCTTGCCCACTCCTGACCAGGGGTGCCCACAGCGGGGCACCCGCTTGAGGGGGAGGACAGGGGGGAGCAGAGAGGCCGAGGGTCCTAGGGACCTTAGGAGATGCTGAAATGATTGGACATTAGAAAATGATCAAATAGTTAAAAATTAAGACTGAAAAAGAAATGTCCCCACCCCTCCCCACCCAAGCCAAACAGGTGTGCTTTGAAACTTTAAATATGTTAAATATTAAAATTGTAGCTTTGTCTTTTAAAAAAAGTCTTGGGAAAAGCAGTTTTTCATATTTTAAATAAAAATCTAACTAGACCGTAACAACCGAAGCTGTGCACAGACGAGGTTAATATGCTGGTATGACACCAATACATTTCTTAGGTCTAACACACAGACGAAAGGAGCTCAACAGTGTTCTAACTGCCCGGGCGGCCGCAGCTTGGGGTCATCTCTCAGCTCAGGGCCTAGACGCATCCTCTCTCCTCACCCCCTTGCGCTGCCTGCGACCGACTCCCTCACAAAAATATTCATTTTTTGTTTGATTCTCTCTTTCTTAATAGTTTCTATGTAGTTAATGGAATTGTATTTACAACATTTTGCAGAATTCACAATAAAAAAAAAACCTTATAATATCACCCTTTCAACAGAAAAAAAATGCACTCTAGAGGAAAGAAGACCACTGCAAACGTCATCCTTCCTTATTGCCAAAAAGAGAGACTTGGGGTAACAAAGAGACGTCACAGAAAAAGAACCGCTAGCGCCGTCTGTGGATCAGCTGGCGACATCTCCCTGGCACACAACGCGACGGTGGAGCGTTCACACCCCATCCAGCTCTGCGCCCCAGAGCCGCCTCCCGTGTGCACTCAAGTTCCGCCTGGAGGTTCAGACAGTCTCAGAACTGGTACCAAAACATTAGAGTCATTTTACCATCTCAGCATCCTTTGAAAGTGAGAACAGAATTGAAACAAGTGGGGAGTGGGGGGTGGGGTGTTTTTTTTTTCTAGAAAGAAAATAATGATACCTTAAGATAACAATTCTACTATGGTTAGCTTTTAACTAGATAGTAAAGCTATATAACTACTGGGCTACATCAAAATCACTATCAAATGTGATTCAAAGAGATTTAAAAGGAGAAAGGTGGGTGGAGGGCTGGGGGAGTGGGAAACCATCAAGAAAAACCAAACCAAACCAAAATCAAAATCATGGGTTATATACACATTGAAAAGCTGTTGTCGTGATATTACAGCTGAGCCGTGAGATGATGAGATACCGCCACCCGATCCGAAGTGAGCCATCTCTGGTTGGGATGGGGAGAGAGCTGGTGGGGTCCAGGTCTGATGACATCACCTAAACAAAGGGCCACTCAGAAACTTCGCCCAGTCTTGCCTGGACATCCAGGGATGCTCTGCAGGATGACACAAGGTCAGGACAGCCGGAGGAGAGCACAGAGCAGGGGATGGGAGGGAAGAGAAGAGTCAGCAGGGCACAGATTCAGAGGTTCCCACCCCAGTACTTTCCAGCTATGACCCACTGCACCAGGGTCCCAAGCCTGCTTTGGGGGGTCACCTGGCTTAGAGCCCACTGGGGTCCCTGCTGGGGAAATGGCACTTCGTAGCCATGTTGGCCCTGGCGAGCAGCTGTGGCTGCCGCATCTGGACAAAAGGGCTGGGCCGACTTTGGGGTCCATGTGGCCGTTCCCAGTCAGGGGCTGAATTGTGCAAGGACCGAGAGACTATTTTTGAGTTCAACTTCTTTCGATGTTTAAGAAACTATGCTGACCTTTATCGGCATCCCATCAATAACTATCCAATGATGACGCAAAGTTCTGCTGAGAAATCATCTTACATATGAAGAATTACATAAGAAGGTCAGGACACTGAGTTAAAAACCCACCCAACAGACAACCAGCTTCACAGGAGAGGCCCAGCACTTCCATACCAGCCAGCTGGTCTGTCCAGGATCGCATCAGAACCTGGTACCTCCAGCGTGGACAGCGCTGAGCCTCTGGGGTGTGGTGGAGAGCCATTTCTTTTGGGTAACATGTGTGTGTTGGGGCAGCCAGGGACTCAGTGTGGCTCCAGGAGTCCACATGGGGGATGGGGTTGCTGTGGATGTTGCCCCACTACTTTTTGTTTCATTCTTGTTGGAGATAAAGCCCCAGAGGGGCAGGGCTGGGTGGTGGCCTGGGAGAGCAGGCTACCTGTGTTTATGGGGCTGAGGCTACCTCCAGAACCCCACTTCTCCCCCAGGAGGCCCTTTGGGACCACCCTGGCTTCAGTAGTGGGGAGTTTGAGAGGTGCTCCTTCATAATGGAGGTGGTGGCCTCTGATGCCCCAGCCAGCAGCAGTGCTGGGTCAGTGCTGGAGGGCAGCTGGAGGCGCAGGGGGACGGGTTTCACACGCATGGGAGGGGGCTGGCAGGGGTTAAAGGGTTTATTGCGTTAGGAGAGGCTCTTGTGTTAGTTGAGGTGATTCCTTAGCAGCAACATTAGAGAAATCTGCGAGAGATTTATGGTGCTCAACTCGACTGAACTCTGGGTCCACACCCCGGGTCCTGCCTCGGGATGGGGGAGCTGCCCTCTGCAGTTGGCCCGACACTGCCAACTCAGTCCCCTCCAGCTGGCACCCCGAGTTCCCTTAGGGGTGAGGCACTCAGGGCCCAGCTGAGGGGCCTTCCCCAGGCCGTCCCTCCTATGGTTGGTGTGTGAGCCCTAGAGATACCTGGACGCCCCCAGAGGAACCTCTTCCCGAGTTCTGCTCTGAGGGTCCGACCAGAGCGGTGTGGCCAGCAGCCCCTGTTTCCCCCTCCTCCACAGCACCACACAGCGATTGAAAGACAAAGTTTAATTAACTTGAGCTTGGTTTAAAAGGTGAGGAAACTGGCAGGGATCCAAATGCAGGTGATGGCGTTAATTTAATTTAATCCGGATAATTGCTCTGTAGTTACTGGCGAAAATGTTTTCTTTCTCACGAAAAGATGGGAGTCGGGCTGTTTCACGGCACAGAACTCCATGAGCTGAGTCTGCTGAGTCATGGGGGAGCTGAAGGGCCGTGCCCCCGCAAAAAGCTCTTCGCAGAACCTGGGGCTCAGCACATCAGGCCTCCCACCCCTGGGGCCAGGCATCGTTCCCCTCCCCCCCCATCGCCTTCCAGTTTCCCACACTCTTGATTGCGCTTTCAAGACCCAGAGAGGAAGAGGGGTAGGGAAGATGAAAAGTAATTTAAAGAACCAAATCACAGATGGGGCGGGGGCGAATTAAACAAAACAAAAACAGAGAAAGAAAAAAAGACTGTATGGGGGGGGATGGGGGGGAGTCGGGACAGAAGCAGGAGCAAGGGAGAAGAGATGAAAGAAGGGATAGCTTTCACCCTGCCCCTGTGTGAAGGGGTCTGGAAAGAGAGACGGGGCACAGGGAGGGAGGGGCCGTAGCGTCCCGTGACATGGCCAGTGCACACGCAGGGACGCACCTCGGCGGCGAGACGCCGCGCGGCAGAGAAGGTAATACCGGAGTGAGACGGCAAGCGCCTGCTCAATGGTATCCATTTGTAAAGGCCGCTGCAATCAAAGGTCCCTAAAATTGCACAATTGTTAAGGTCATCAGCACGCTATACATGGGAACAGATTGTCATATTCTGGAAAAGGAGGTTGACTTTAGGGCTACGCTGTGGTTGCCAGCATGAATATGTTGTTCTGAGACACCGTGCCAGGAGGGACCCAGATGAGACGCCCCAGCTATGACCCTGTCTGTCTGCTGAGCCAGGGGCAAGTCAAGCGCTGGATTGCAGGTGGATGGTGGGTGAAGCCCAAACGAGGGGCGCTGAGGCCCTGCCTCCCTCTTCCCACTTCTGGGGATGACAGTGTCCCCCATTCTTAGACTTGCAGT